>OY730194.1:99613848-99882759 GCA_963422505.1 Pseudognaphalium luteoalbum
TGAGTAATTTCAAGGGTTTTGTTAAATCATCGAAAAATTAGGTAACAAGCTTAAAGATGTTACTAATGGTGTTAATAGAGTATGATTTTGATGATAGAGCAAGAATTGAAGTAGAAAGTTAGATGATTAAACCTTGAGTTAGTAATAATTCAAATGATTAGTAATTGAGAAAGTTTTATAGCATGATGAAAGAATGATTAGTTGATTAAAAGTTTAGTTTAGTTAACCCAAATGAAAGATGGGCTAATGAATTGATTAGTGATTATGATGTTTAGTAATTATTAAACATATTGTTATGTTATGTGTTTTGTGATAGGTGTTCAAAGAGGTGATTTCATAATCAATTCATAAGTGCTTCAATTCTTGAAAGATACAGGTGAGTCACATATGGATTAAATGGTTATTGATTGTGCACTCCAAATTACACAAGTGCAATGGGTTTACATAGTCAATGAGCTTGATTAGTTATACTTTGTTTAATGATGACTATTAATCATTATTTCTAGTTGTGATTAGATTGATTAGTAAATTTTTGATTAGTATGGAAAGAGGTGAATTGAGAATAGTAAAGATTTAGATGTGATTATAACAGTTAGTGTATGACAGTAATGATCATGATTAGATTAAATTGTTTATTGTTGCTTAATTGTAATAATTACAAATTATAATGATTAGTTGAAAGAAGTTGAAAGCAGTAGTGGTTCAGTGATAATAGATGATTATATTTGCTAACTTGTGTTAGCAGCTCCAGCGATTAGATTAGCTAACCAAGGTTAGCTATGTGATTAGAATTAGCTAACTCATGTTAGCCAATGTGACTAGACTAGCTAACTGAGGTTAGCTAGTGTGATTAGTGTAGCTAATTTAATTTAGCTACAATTGTGATTAGATGATTGGATGTTGCAGAACAAGTTGTCAACAGAAAGATGAAAGCAGATTTGAGCAGAGCAAGAATTGTTCAGTAATAGTATTTTATGCAAATATATATATATAGTATTAATATTTGCTACATGTTGATTAATTTAAAAATCATTTATTTAATTGCTTATGTACTCACTAAGCTTTATGCTTACCAGTTCAGTATTTCATGTTGTAGGTACTTGATTCGGTTGAGCCAAATGAATAGAAGTATAGATGTGGCTTGCAAGAAGATAGAGTGGATAAGGAGCTTGCTTTATGGTTAGTTAATCTTCTTATTCTTTTAAATTATCGTTATGATTAACCATTGTGTAAATCGCCCAAAAAGAGTTTTATGACACGTGTTATGTAAGTCTTTGACTTAGCAAAGTCAAAGTGGAAAGAAAAGAAGAAATGATTAGTAACTATATATGTGTCATAAATGGTAAAGATTTGGAATAATGTAAAGTATTGAAAATGTGTTTGGGTTGATTTTAATGTTGACCCATAGTCAACTATATTAAAATGATCAAAGGTGAGTGAAAGATGTAAGTGAAAAAGTTAGAATAGTCTTGAAAGAAGAAACATGTCAAAAGTGTCCAAATGGGCACATTTTTGGGTCAAAGAGTCAAAACAAGCCATGATATAGATATGATACTTGTTGCTATTGCCTTAAGTGTCAAATGTATAGTAGAAAATGTTGGTAAAATATAAAAGTCAGATATCATGTGGTTTGTATATTGACATGTCAAGAAAAAGTGTCGAAATAGTTATAAATTGAATTACTGTCCATATTTGGAATTAACACGTATTTTGCAAAAGGGTAAAATGGAAAAGTTTTATTTTAGCATAGTAAAGATGCCTGCAAAATTTCAGAGTCTAACTCTAATCGAGTAAAAAGATATGCGAATTTTAGTTTCGTAATTTTGCACTAAAATAGACCGACCTGCAGTAGGAACGGAGTACCCGGCGGGTAACATCCCTACCCGGCGGGTAGTGGTTTGAACTGGCTGCTAGTTAGCTCAGTCGGCTGCTCATAGCAGTCTAAAACAAAGACTTACTTCTGTTACCCAAATTTTAAATCACCCGGTTGACGGGTTTAGGACCCGACGGCTAAACTTAATGACCCGGCGGGTAATGCTTCCACCCGGCGGGTAGAGGCAAGTTTCATTGGTTTATGAATTTAGTCAAAGTTTAAGTGCATAAGTTTTTACAGGGACCTAATAAATAAATGAATAAGTTATAGAACAAAGTTTAGAGTATTTCAGAGTAAAAAAAAATCTAGATTTCCAGGGCGTTTCACGTTAAATTTAAATGTAAATGCTTTTTGAAATAAAAAAAGTTTTAATTTTAATATGATATGACTTATCCATCTATTTTTTTCATTTTTATTTTCGCATATTGACTGAAATAAAGCATCGATTAAGCTAAAATTTCTGTCGTTCAAAAAAATGATCACTTTACTCATTTGTTATAGTTGCTAAAAATCCCTCAAATTGTTACATTTTGTAAATTTAAAACCAATGACAATACATCTAAATTATCTAAAATATATTTTTGAACGAAATCGTGGTGACAACATATCTAAATTTTATGAACATTTCATTTTAATAGTTAATACATTTATATCTTTAATATGTGATATTACTAGCCATCCAACGGACGGGTTAAACACTAGTTTAATTATATATTATACATATATAACGTCAATTTAGTCATGGTGAGTGGAGAATAAAAATTAGTACTAGGAACAAGGATGCTTTAGTATGTCCTTATTTGTTAAAAATTATCAAATTCAATTTAAAACTTATAATTATATATTAGTTTATTATTCTTAAACCTTAATTTTAATTATACTTGTGTGTACGTAAAGTTGGAAGTTAAAAACCTAGTAATTTATAATACAAAAAAAATCAAGGGTAAAGCATGTTGTAAGGGTGAAGTAAGAATATATATAATTAAATTGTAACTTTTATGACAAATAAAGAAAAGAGTGCAAGTGGTGGTGAAAATGTTGGAAGCAAGAAACAAGAACGGAAAATTTTAAATTGAAGTAAATGAGCTTAAGGTTTAAACAACAATTAATTCCTTTTGTTTAAATTGAAGAGAAGTAAATAAGTTTAGGGGTAAAGCGTATAATATCTTTTTTTAAACTTTTTTTAGTTTAAATCGAACATGAACAATTTGTTCTTGTTCAAGCTCGATGCTCATTTAGATAGTCAAAAAAAATTTAACGAACTATGTCACTCATTCAGTTTCTTGAGCTTATTTAATCTACTCATTGGGTGCATAGCTCGTACTCTAGTACATACTAGCTCCTTTGATATACTCTTAAGGTCTTATGTTAATATCATATTATTTCATTTATTTAAATTTTATGTTGTAGTTGATTTTAAAATAATTATTAAATAATAAAGTTAAATGTGGATACAGCTCCAATGGTAGTTTAAATAGTTCATGATTTTTCAACGGGTATGATAAAATTTTTGTTGGTAATATATGATAAAAAAGCCCCTCAAAATAATCAACATTAGCAACGGAATTTATAAATTTACCAACGGTCCTCTTAAGTTGTTAATTTCATGTTTCTAATTTACCAACGAAAACTTCCTGTTAGTACTTATTATAACAATTTAGTAACTATAAACCACAAAATGTCTCGTTGGTAGTTTTGGAGGGAAATGTTTCCTCTTGATAAACAAAAATTGTCAACTGGAAACTACAAAAGATACCGTTGCTAAATCGTGATACAAAAATTCCTTCGAATAGAAAATCCATTACCAACGGAAAATTGAAAAGATGTCGTTGCTAAAATTAGCACAATAATTCCCTCCAAAAAGGGTATGTTACCAACAGAAACATCAACGGATAAGTTCAAAACTCCCATTGCAACCACATGGCACCAAATTTCCCTCCAAAAATCTAAACGGAATCTCCAACAAAAATTCGATAGTTGAATTCTTAAACTCTTTTTGGTGTTGTTCAGTTGTTAAATCCGTTGGTAATACCCAACATTACCAACGAATTATTTAGTCGTTGAAAAACTTCCGTTGGTATTTGCAACTTTTCTAGTAGTGCAATGTGAACGAGCCATGGAACTTCTCGCATCTTCTTGAGGATTTAAAACTTCGTTACGATAATTATGAGCAAGCATGAGAAGTTTGTACGTGGTTTTATCGCCGAAAGATAAATCGGATGACATTTGTTTTGTAAAATGTATGTGGATTTTGTATTGAATTATGGAGAAAAAATGAGATTGTGAAGTGTGAATTATAGTGTAAAAGTGTGTATGTATATATAGATGTGTTACATGTGTATAAAAGTTTGGAAAAAAAAAATTTAATCAAACTAGCTGTTCAACGGTTTAATTTAAAAAAACATTTTATTTATTTGAACGTTGGAACACAAAAAAGGAAAAAAAAAGGTTGAACGTTGCTCGCTTCGCCGTCTGCAGCCTGACGCTGCTCGTGAACGCCGATCGGAACACCGTTGGGAACGCCTTCCCAGTGCGGTAGAACGCCGTCCGAGAGCGTTCTTAACCAAAAACGATGATTTTTGAATAGTATGTTGTTTGTCATTATGTGATTTGAAAAGTTTGATATTAAATATTAGAGATAGATTACTTTTTAAATAAAAGATAAAACAAAAATTAAAGTTTAATGAGTGGTAACTAAGTTGGAGATTAAGTTTGGTGGCCAGATTTGACCAATGTTCCACTTCGTATCTCCATTTACTAAGTAAATGTATATATTGATTATTGATTAATTATAATTATACTTGTGTTATTTGCCTTAAGACAACTGAGTTTTATATAAACTTTTTTCTTCAAAATACACTAATATCTAAAGTTTTCATACATTATATGACCAAAAACTGTTGGAATATAAGTTTGGTGTTAGCTAAATTTGACCCTTATTCTTTCTACTCCTTAGAATATATTCATAAATTAAATTTGTGAAATGGCAATAAACTTTTTTCTCAGACTATAATATTAGTAAAATTGTCATATGACTATATATTCAAATTAATGATTTTTTATATTTGGTTATATCATCACTTTTACCTATTTAACTTTATTTAACCATTATAATTACATCATGAATGCTTTATTTATGAAGGATGAATAAATATACTACTCTTCTCGTCTCAAACTTATTATCACCCAATAAAAAACACATAATTTAATAAAAAATAATAATCATTAATGATTTCTCTTTCTTACATTTTGCAGAATGACAGTTTCACCATTAACCAATTCATTACTGATTTCTTAAAAGTATGTAATAATAATTTTAATTAAGGATAATATGGTAATCACGATCAAACTTCACAATCTACTTTTTGGAAATGGATGATTAATTGGAGACGTATGAAAAAGAAAAATGAACTATAATTTTGGAACAAAGGAAGTAAATTAGTTAGGATAAAAGGATAATGCATTATACACATTACTCACTTTCATACCAACATATATTTGAAAAAGATATCATCATAAATATTTACAATTATAAAGTCGTTTATTCCCCTATCCCCCCCCCCCCCCCCCCGACCTAACGCTTCAATTTCGGTTCTTCGAAAGAATCAAGTGACTTCTCCCTTCGTCATTGATCTAGGGAAAAGGAACCGATAGTTTACTTTTTTCATTTTAATTGTAACCTACTAATTAAAATAAATAAAAGGGAGCATTTTAAAAATCGTTAAGGTGCATGATATCGCTCGTTTTGTACATGTTTATCTCGCGATATCATCATTTTTTGTACTTGTTTCTAGTCAATTTCATGAACTTTTGGTACTTATTTAGTTTGAAATTTATTTTGTGTGTTAAGGTTAATGATCGAGGAAGAAAAGATGGAGGATTTTGCTGATTTGGCTATGCTGCACCGTTTTAGCCATATCTCCCTCATACGAACTCAAATTGAGGTGATTTGGGCGCTCAAACGTTCGTATTTCAGAGCACTACAAATCTCCAAAAGATGGTTCACTAGAAATTAAGGGGAATCTGTCGGGTTCTATTGGAATCAGCCGGGTTCTTTATAAAAAACGTTAACAGAAAGAAACGTCCATTTGAAGCCTTAAGGAGCAGCCTGATTCTCAGCCGGGTTCTTCTATATAAGCAGCCTAATTCTCAAAGAATCGGTCGGGTTCTATGGGCGGCCATGAGATTTTGGGACTATTTAAACACCTTTTCTTCTTCATTTTAACCTAACTTTTTACTCACTCGACCTAGCAGACACCATGGGCGATTTTTAGCTTATCTTGAGTAATTTTCGACATATTGAAAGTCTCTCATCATCCAAACTCTTTTCGTCACGAAGAATCATCATCTAAACATTCTAATCACTCGGTTTGCATTTTTATTCAAATATAACTATGTTTCCTTATAATTATGTTTCCTTTGATTTCAATAATTATATTTGTTTGTTTTGATATGATTACGTTTAGTGGGTAAATTATTTATATACTTGTTTGGATGAACTAGCTAGTTGATTAGGGGTGTTATGTTTTGATGTGAGATTTATGCTTTGAGTTTGCAATTCATCCATTTACTTGAATGTTCTAGCTCTTTGTTGGTTGAAACTTGTTGGTATTTTAGCTAAGCAACTATAGCGAATGTTTGTTGCTTATTAAAAATACCTATCATTTTGTATCTCCATGTATGAAGGAACCATCATTTGCGGAAGCGAAATTTAGTGTAAGTAACAACAATGAGCTAAAAATATATAAGTTAGCGAATATGGCGAATGTTTTTTGTATGGATGAATCATAAACTCATTAAATTTAAATTTACACTTAATCATGAGCTTTGTGTGTTTGAACTTAATGTCAATGAATTAACTTGTTTAGTGATTTGCTAATAGATATAGCGAACGTTTTCTATTTAGTAAATTACTATCGATTGTTTGTCTATAAATGATTAGACTTTATTGCGGATGTAGTTTTGAAATGGGTTAAATAATTTAAGCTCAAATGTGCAAGTCGGTAGCTATGGCGAACGTCCGTTACTTAATTAAATCATAAGTTTGTGAATTGAAGTTGAACTTTAGGTGATGGCGAATGTTAAGCCTAAGTTTGATGAAAGACTTCTAGTTCGCTATAACCAATGGCTCTGATACCAAATCTGTCACACCCCAAAAATCGGTAATTTCGTTTAGCGGAAGCATTAGTATTAAGCGGGGCGTGACTCGATCCAAATAAATAATACAAGAGCATATGGTTATCGCAGAACGTCTAATACATTAAGATGTCATTAAAAGTTTTACAAACATTACAGCCTCATCGAGGCGTCAAAAGCAGTACTATAAGTTTCACAGTTTCACAAAAGTACAATGTTCAAAAGATGGCATCCTAAGTTACAGGGCAGGTACGGTTCCAAAATGCATGTGGTCTCGCAGCATGGCTAATTCCCTGAAAAACATATTTAAAACGTCAACATAATTGTTGAGTGAATTCACAGGTTTAAGACACTATCGTAAATCAGTTTGATAAAAATGCATCAGTAATTCAATATGTGGCATCGAAGGCCTCTTGTACGATTATTTAAATGTTGAAACGCTGACTGTGATCCCTCAAAGGCTAGCTAGGCCTAATGAGTTAATATGCTGAAACTAAGCCTATAACCAAACCACGACATAATAATCGTTGCCTTGGACAAAGTAAATATACGATCCTGGTTGCGAACAATGTCGCTAGTTAGCGCGACTAACTAAGATATTCAGTGGGGGAATGTCAATCCGATAGTACTATCCGTATATTTAGTGGCTAGAGTCACCTAGTTAATGGTTATAGTCATTGCAAGCAAAGGACTTATATGCTACAACTTGTGAACTTAGGCTCCCATAAAGATACAAGTCAGTTTCCAATAATCGCATAAATCAGTTATATGTTTTCCACCCCAACATTTGAAAGTATTAAAACAGTAAAATGGGGCTGTGAACTCACCTGAGTCCGAGCGTGCTAGCAAATCAAGTTTAAGTATTTGATCCCAATAAAATCTCTTTATGCCCTAAATGCGTAAGGTCGAATTAATAACAGTAGACGTTTTAATAGACCGTCTATACTAAGTGTTCACTTCACTTAGGGTGTATACGACACGATGTGATCAATTATAGTTTTGCTACAATGTTCAAGTTATGAATAAAGCTTCAACATATTATTATTCACTATATAATATGTTAATTTTTGATTTGTAGCATATATGTAACATTAATTTGTAATAAATCGGTCCTTGCGGTTTCTCGGCATTTATATTAATCATGATATCTAAAGTATATTTTTATCATAAAGTCCCCTGATTTACAGAAGGTTTACATCAGTCCACAAGTTTCTTGAATTGACAGTTTTAGTCCTTGTAGTTTATATTTTGTCGTTTTCGGTTAATATGTTTGGTTCCTTTGATTTCTACCGTGTGCCTTAGGTTCCCGACAATTTTTATCATGGTTTAAACTTGTGGTCACTTAAGTTAATATTATTAAGTTTATAGTTCCCAACTTTCTGATTTTACACTATTAGTCCTTAAGGTTTCAATTATCTCATTTTTAGCCCGAAAGTTCGGTTTGTTGACTTGTAACTATACAATTTTTGGTTTTAATACACCAAACTATAAATTAGACTTTATATTTATGTACTTACTGATTTTTATCATCTCAGTCCATAACTTATAGTTTGTACGCGTTTAGTCCCTATAATTGTGTTTAGTCCATATCTAGCATGATACTTTGGTTTGTATGTGTTCAACCACAAGATTATTATTCTAAATCATCCTTAACATTATTTTGTGTGTATGTTACTGATATGAACAGCCCAGGTCCAAGGTTTTAGGTTTGTACGGTTTTAACCCCTTTACTTTCATTTTTGTCGTTTCTTGCATAATGTTTCGGTTTAGTAGGGTTTAATCATATGGCTATTGTTTTAAAACATCATTAACATTAAATTAAGTCTAAGTTACTGATATGGTCAGTCCAGGTCCAAGAGTTCTCATTTTTACATGTTTAGTCCCTTTACTTTTATTTATTTCATTCCTAGCGCAAGATTTCGGTTTATTAGGGTTTGACCATATAATTATTGTTCTAAGTCATGGTTTAAGCTTAAATACACTTAAGTCACTGATTTTCACGTTCAAGGTCAGTAAATTTCTGTTTTAACAAGTTTGGTCCTCTTAGTTTCCATTTTTCCACTTTTAACCTCATAGTTTAGTTTTCTTGGTTTCTAACCACAATGGTTTGGTTTTTAACACTTAGATCCATGTTTTAACATGTTAATACATCATTAATATTATTTTTAACATTTCTGTCCTCCAAAGTTAGATCTCACACTTTTAGTCCCTTAAGTTTTGTCTTTGTCATTTTTCACCCAAAAGTGTGTTTAGCTAACTTTGAAACTACAAAGTTTATGTTTTTACAAGTTTATTGTGTTTCTTAGTTCAAAATAATTATTTCAACATAAATGAAAGTTCATTACATGTTTGAGAAGTTTAAAGTGTATAATGTATGATTTTACACTTTTAAAGTTTCTTGACTTGTTTATAAACTTTATTTTTATAAAACTTGCTAGTTAACATTTTTAAAAGATGAAGTAAGTGTTTTAAAATATATTTTAGTGTAAGTGAACATTCTTAGTATAAACACATATATATAAGAAAATAAAAGTTTAAGAAAAGTTTCCTTACAAAGGTTGTTGTTGTTCTTGAAGCAAGGTTGAACTTGATTCTTGAAAGTATGTTTTCTCTAACTTAGATGTTGTTTTAAACTTGTCTTGTTGTTGGTAGTATGATGGTGTAAGTATTTGTAGGTGTTTGTGTGTTTAAAGTGTGTTATTTTGATGGCTTGAGGTGGTGGTTCATGGTGGTTTGTGGTGGGTTTGTGGTGGTGATCTTGGAAAATAAGATGAGTATGATGGGGGTGGGGGGTTTGGCCGTAGGTTTCAAGGAGGGAGGAGGGAGAGAGTTTGTGTGTGAATGTTTGTGAGGAATGAGTGAATGAATGGGTGAATGAGAATATGGAAGGAGTATGGCATGCATGTTGAAGGAAATGGCCATGAGGGGGGGCCTAGGGGCCTCTTGGCCGGCCAAAGGGAGGGGAGCAAGGGGGGGGGGCCCTCTTGGTTTCCATGTTGGTGTTTAAGTGTAGATATTTAGGTCATTAGGTGCTAATCTTGATTAATTAGGTGCTAATTATGTACTTAAGGTGATTTAATGATAATTAAGGTAGATTAAGGTCATTAAGCTATTAGCATTTGATATTACTAATATTAGTTCATTTACGAGTGGTTTGTTTGATTAATTACATCACTCGTCTCTCCGTTGTAAGCCTCTCGGTTCATACGCGCTTTTAAGTGTTAATTAAAGTGGCTACGCGTATACATATATGTAGCTTGCATATTCGTTTTATAATGACTACTATTTTTTTATTCAAATAGATTTATGTTATATACTTGGCTTGATCACAATCGTTCGTGGGTGTCGGTCTCTACCGAATGTTTGTGTAATTTATAATAATTACGTACGCGAACGCTTCGCGCATTAAAGCAAATATATTAAATCACGTAAAAACGGCTTGTGCTAGGCTTTATTCGAAATGAAATTAAATTCACATTGATTAGATAGGGAATTAGCCTAATATGCATGCGTTAAAACGTACGGAATTTATAGAAATTCTCGGGTTATCACATACTTCCCCCGTTAAAGAAATTTCGTCCCGAAATTTAAGTAGTGTCGTGAGTGTTTGGCGTGTCTCCAAAAAGTTGAGGATATTTCTTTTGCATCTCATCCTCACGTTCCCAAGTAAACTCTGGGCCTCGTTTCGAATTCCAACGAATCTTGACCAATTTAATCCGGCTACGTCGAAGCTGTTGGATCTTCCGATCCGCCACTTCAATTGGTTCCTCTACAAAGTTTAATCGGGAATCTACATGGATTTCGTCGGGAGGAATAACTAGAGTCTCGTCGGATAAGCACTTCTTCAAGTTACATACATGAAAGGTGTCATGGACGTTACTTAGCTCTTGAGGTAGTTTAAGCTTGTATGCCACAGGACCAACCCGTGCTAGGATTTCAAAGGGTCCTATGTACCTTGGATTTAACTTACCCCGTTTCCCAAATCGGATGACACCTTTCCAAGGTGACACCTTGAGTAGGACTTTGTCTCCTACTTGAAACTCAAGGGGTTTTCGGCGGTTGTCTGCATAGCTTTTCTGTCGGTCTCGTGCCGCTTTCAGTCTATTAAGAACTTGGGATATCTTGTCCGTCGTTTCTTGGACAATCTCGGGGCCAGAAATTTGTTTGTCACTCAACTCTGCCCAACACAGTGGCGATCGGCACTTGCGTCCGTATAACGCCTCGAAAGGTGCCATTTGAATACTCGTATGATAGCTATTGTTGTAGGAAAATTCTGCAAGGGGTAAATGAGTATCCCAATTTCCTCCAAAATCAATCACACATGCCCGCAACAAGTCCTCGAGCGTCTATATCGTTCTTTCACTTTGACCATCAGTTTGAAGATGGTAGGCGGTACTCATGCCTATACGGGTACCTAATGCCTTTTGCAGTGTTTTCCAGAAACGCGATGTGAAACGGCTATCCCTATCAGAAATGATGGATACCGGCACTCCATGTCTGGAAACAATCTCCTTGAGATATGTTCTAGTCAGCTTCTCCATTTTGTCAGTTTCTTTAATGGGTAGGAAATGAGCCGATTTTGTCAAACGATCGACGATTACCCATATTGTGTCATATCCCGACAATGTCTTGGGTAGCTTGGTGATGAAATCCATGGATATATGCTCCCATTTCCATTGTGGCATCTCGGGTTGTTGCAAAATTCCAGACGGTTTTTGGTACTCGGCTTTGACTTTTGAACATGTCAGACACTTGCTAACATAGGTGGTGATGTCTCCCTTCATGTTTAACCACCAATAGAATCCCTTCAGATCCTGGTACATCTTATCAGCTCCAGGATGTATCGAATAATTTGACTTATGGGCTTCATCGAGTAGAAGCTTACGTAGTTCCTCCTCACGTGGAACCCAAAGTCTATCCGCGAAACACAAGGTCCCATCATCCCTGGGTACTAGTTGTTTCTCCATTCCTCTCAGGGATTCACTCTTTATACGCTCGTCGGTTAGTGCCACTTGTTGTGCGTCTCGAATTTGAGTAGTGAGGTTCGTGTGGATAGTCATTCCAAGAGCACGAACCCTAATGGTCTTAATTCTTTCTTTACGACTCAAGGCATCGGCTACAACGTTAGCTTTGCCCGGGTGATACTTAATTTCACAGTCGTAATCGTTTAGTAATTCGACCCATCTTCGTTGTCGCATATTAAGCTCCTTCTGGTCAAAAATGTGTTGCAAACTCTTGTGATCGGTGAAGATCGTACACTTTGTACCGTATAGGTAATGTCTCCAGATTTTGAGGGCAAACACGACTGCTCCCAACTCCAAGTCATGTGTTGTATAATTCTTCTCGTGAACCTTCAATTGACGAGATGCATAAGCAATGACCTTGTCATTTTGCATCAGTACGCAACCCAACCCTTGATGCGAAGCATCACAGTAGACAATGAAGTTGTCTACTCCTTCGGGTAATGACAGGATAGGTGCGGTGCACAGTTTTTGCTTTAGTAGTTGGAAGGCGGATTCTTGTTTCTCGCCCCACTCAAACTTCTTATCTTTTTGCGTTAACGAGGTGAGTGACTGGGCTATTTTGGAGAAATTTTCGATAAATCGACGGTAATAGCCAGCCAAACCAAGGAATTGGCGCACCTCAGTTGGGGTTTTCGGTGCTTCCCAATTCTTGATTGCCTCAATCTTGGGCGGGTCAACGTGAATTCCCTTGCCATTAATTACATGACCCAAGAACTGAACTTCGCGCAACCAAAATTCACACTTGGAAAATTTTGCGTATAATTTCTCATTCTCCAATAGTTCAAGGATCAATTTCAGGTGTTGCTCGTGATCTTCCTTTGTTTGCGAGTATATGAGGATATCATCAATAAAAACAATAACGAATTTATCGAGGTAAGGTTTGCAGACTCTGTTCATGAGGTCCATGAACACTGCAGGAGCGTTTGTCAATCCAAAAGGCATGACTAGAAACTCGTAATGGCCGTAACGAGTTCTAAATGCGGTTTTTGGCACATCCTCCTCTCGTACCTTCAGTTGGTGATATCCGGATCGCAAGTCAATCTTTGAGTAGAAACTAGAACCTTGAAGTTGATTGAATTAATCATCGATGCGCGGTAGAGGGTATCGGTTTTTGATTGTCACTTTGTTTAGCTCTCGATAGTCGATACACATTCTCATGGATCCATCCTTCTTCTTCACGAATAACACCGGAGCTCCCCAAGGTGAAAAGCTTGGTCGGATGAATCCTAGGTCTAAGAGTTCTTGCAATTGCGTGGACAATTCTTGCATTTCGGATGGAGCTAGGCGGTAGGGAGAGCGCGCTATTAGTGCGGCTCCGGGCACTAGGTCTATCCGAAATTCAACTTGTCTTGGGGGTGGTAGTCCAGGCAAATCCTCTGGGAACACCCCCGGATAATCACGTACAACAGGTATGTCGTCTATGCGTCGTCCCTCTGTTCTCTTCTCCACAACATACGCTAGGAAGGCTTGGTATCCCTTTCGTAGATACTTGCGGGTTTTTATGCCATTGACCATCTTCAGAGCGCTTCTTTTCAACTCTCCTTGAATTATGAGCATTTCTCCCGACGGCAGTGGTACCCGCACTATCTTTTCAAAGCATAAGATTTCCGCACGATTTTCGGACAACCAGTCCATTCCAATTACAATATCAAAGCTTCCTAGGTCCATTGGAAATAAATTAATTTTAAAAGAATGACCCTCGAGAGATAGAGTGCATTCCGGTACTACTTCTTCGGCTTCTATTAGTTTACCATTTGCTAGTTCTACTGAGTACTTCATGTCTAACTTACGAGATTCTATTTCTAGTAATGGTCTAAACTCGGAAGACACAAAACTTAAATCGGCACCCGAATCAAATAGAACTGAAGCGTATTGATTGTTTACAAGGAACGTACCCGTAACAGTGTTGGGATCTTGGCGCGCCTCTTGTGCTCCAATAACGAACGCTCGTCCACGAGCCGGTTGGTTGTTGCCATTGTTACGGTTGTTGTTATTGTTGTTGTGGAGTTTGGGGCAACTGTTTCGGAGGTGGTTTGGGTTACCACATTCAAAACATTTGAGCACTCTTCGTTCATTATTGCCCTGGTTTTGAGAACTCCCTCCACAGAATTGTGCACGGTGACCCCACTTCTTACAGTTATCGCAACGGATGCACATGCCCTCATGGTGTCTTTCACACTTGATACACTTTGGCTTGTTGCCAGCATAAGCTTTAGGTCCTGGCGCATTAGCAACATACGCCTTAGTGGTCCTCGGTTGTTTGTGCTGCAAGCCCTGTCTGTAACACCCCCAAATTTATTGTTTAGCGGAAGCAAGATTTGGGTGTTACTAATCAATATTCAAAGCACAGAGATTAATAGTAAACGACTCTATATGCGTCGTTTTAACAGAATGTATTAAAAGCAAAATGTTTACAAGGTTTGAAACTACATATAGCTCGTGTTCGTTTAAAATGAGAGATTTCAATACATAAATACTTATACAAAATATATTAATGCAAGAAAATCTCTATTGTCTGCATGCTGACTCGAGCTATAGTTTCCTGGGGCAATCCTGCCTACTGCTTTGTACCTGCGATACATGCTAAAATGGGTCAGCTAACGCTGGTGAGCTCACAGGGTTGAGTATCAAATAAGTTGTGTGAACCGCAAGATTTAAATAGTTGATTTGCATCCAGCAAATGATAGTGGTAACAGTATACAGCCATGAGCACATAGTTGAGCTTAACTCGTGGGTCAGGACACAGCCTGAGCGTTTTCGCCTCCACGGATGCCTAATCAACATCCGTCTTCCTTAAATATTAGTACGTCCGTTTACCCGGTTAGTGCTTGCTAACCCGGACGAGGTGGGTCAATCCTATATGGTACCATATACTAATATTCACGCTACAAATGTATTAACAACTATGCTGATGGAGGGCTTTAAAAGATTAGTTGTGTAAAACTCATGTAGTACATGTAAAAGTTGTACTTGTGTTCACGCGTTAAAACAAGCAATATATCACACCCCTGAGTAAAAAAATAGTAAAAGAGGGGCTATGAGACTCACCTGAGTCTTTAGAGTTTATATCAATAAACTGAGATTGATGAGTCGGGAATCGAAGTCCAAAGACTTGTAACCTGAGGGTGTCCACGACACGCGATGGTTATAAACATGCGAAGGTATCTATCAAGACTACCTTGTAGTTGTTCGTTCAACTTATAATGTCCAAATGATTACAATTTGGTTGATTGTTTAAGTGTTTGAAAATGTGTACGGCCCGTTGGTGATTGTTGGTAATAATAATATTATCATTATTCTTGAAAAACGTGTTCCAAAGTGTTTTAGAAGTCATGTCGCATTCGTGTTTGATGTTATACAAGTTTAACACTTTGTGTGAAAATTTAGTTGTAACGCTGTTACTCGTGACCCTAGGGTAAGGGCGAAGCCCGTTAATGACGGGGGTCCGGGGGCAGCGCCCCTGGTAGCGGGGTCCAAGGGGCGGCAGCCCCTGGCGGGGTCCAAGGGGCAGAGCCCCTGGCTGGGGTCGAGCTTGGAAAATTTTTATTTCTACTATATTGCTTTGGTGAAAAACGCATCTGGACTCGAATTTGGGTGAAATGGGGCGTCAATTTTGGGTCTCAATACTTAGTGTAAAATAGTTTGTATTTTCTAACTCATGCGACACTGGGCTAGTGTCGCTACATGCGACACTAGTGATTTATGCGACACTGTCGATTCATGCGACACTAGAGTCTGTGTCGCTATGTGTGACGTTACTGTTTATGCGACATTAAGGTTTCTGCGACATTACGGATCTTGCGACACTAAGCTTGTGTCGCACCATGCGACATTAGGAGTTTATGCGACACTATAGCTAGTGTCGCACTATGCGACACTAAGGTGATTCATGCGACACTAGGCCTAGTGTCGCAGGTGGCCTGGAGCCTCTGCGACACTACGGGCTGTTGGCCGGAATTTTCGCCGAAAAGGTGTTTTCCGGCCACCGTTCGACCTGAAACTTTTACCCAACCCATATTTGGACATTTTAAGCTTAAAGAAACAACTACTTGCTAAAAACACTAAAAATCGAGGAGTTGCGGGTTTTGTCGGAAACTTACAAATCGTCGGATGAAAATTCCGAGAAGAAGGAAATGTAGATCGTTGCTTCGTGGTGCTTTTCTTCCAAACGGTCAAGGTGATTTATTGAGGTTTAGGTGTGTTATTTGAGGGATTAAGGTGGTGGTGGTGTTGGTGGTAAAGGGAGGGAAAAGAGAGAGAGAAAGGAAGGTAAAAGGAAGTAGAAGTGGGAAATGGGGTGGGGAGGTGGTGACCTCACCCCTCTTGTGGCTGATCGGTGGGGGCCCACCGGGTGTGGGTCTCCACTTTTTAATTCCGTGTATTTGCGTTTCGGGCGGTGTTCGTTTTTCCCGTTCGTTTAAACGTTAAATAATTATTCTAATTATTTTAAAGTGTAAGTTTTTAAAGAAGACAAGGTTAATTAAATAAACTTTTCAAGTATTTTACCAATTATTTAATAATCCAATTGGTCTCGTTTGTTTGCGCGTTTAATGTCTAAATCGCGTAGACTCATATAATATGATTCGAAGTGAACTCGAAATATTATCAAAATAATATTTTTGGTATGTTATTGTCAATATATAATTTTTATATTAATCAATAAAATTAATCACCAACGTCCGTATTTTACTTGCACCGAAATACATTCGATTTAGTTTGCGTACGATTTAAGAAAAATCGCATTTTTGTATATATTCAACAATATATAATTTGATACATTAATTAGCCTAATATAGAACTAATTACATGGATTAACAGAGAATCAGGCACTAATTGCCAGTCCTAATTTGGCGGGTGTTACATTCTCCCCCTGTTAGGAGAATTTCGTCCCGAAATTTAGCTCGTGGTCACGTTTGATGTAGAGTCAGGGAATAGCTGAGGATACTTGAGTCGCATTTGGTCTTCCCGTTCCCAAGTGAATTCCGGACCACGCCGCGAATTCCACCTGACCCTAACGATAGGGATACGACTTTGTTTAAGTTGTTTGACCTCACGGTCCATGATTTTGGCAGGTTCCTCGACAAAATGAAGTTTGTTGTCAATGCGAATTTCGTCGAGTGGGATGATAAGTGTCTCGTCAGACAGGCATTTCTTTAGGTTAGAAATGTGAAAGGTGGGGTGCACACTGCTGAGTTCGGCGGGCAGCTGCAATCGATATGCCACGGGGCCAATCCTCTCAAGGATCTCAAAGGGCCCAATGTACCTGGGGTTTAACTTCCCGCGTTTGCCGAATCGGATTACGCCTTTCCAAGGCGATACTTTGAGGAGTACTCGATCCCCAACTTGGAACTCGAGTGGTTTGCGTCTTACGTCAGCATAACTTTTCTGACGATCACGTGCGGCTTTAAGTCGGTTTTGGATCTCGACAATTTTCTCAGTGGTTTCGTGTATGAGTTCAGGACCAGTGAGTTGGCTGACTCCCACTTCGGTCCAACAGATCGGTGATCGGCACTTACGACCGTACAGTGCCTCGAAGGGTGCAGCCTTAATGCTGGTATGATAACTGTTATTGTAGGAAAACTCGCACAATGGTAGGTGTCTTTCCCAGTTTGCACCGAAGTCAACTACGCAAGCTCGTAGCATGTCTTCCAGTGTCTGAATGGTTCGTTCACTTTGGCCATCGGTTTGAGGGTGGTATGCGGTACTCATATCAAGTCGGGTACCTAATGATTTTTGGAGTGATTGCCAAAAGTGAGATGTGAAACGAGCGTCTCTGTCAGAGATAATCGAGGTTGGAACACCATGCCGAGAAACAATTTCTTTGATGTAGATTTGTGAGAGGCGTTCCATTTTATCGGCTTCCTTGATCGCCAGGAAATGAGCAGATTTGGTGAGACGATCGACGATCACCCAGATGGTATCGCAACCGCTCGATGACTTGGGTAGTTTGGTTATGAAATCCATGGCGATTTGTTCCCATTTCCATTCAGGAATGTTGGGTTGTTGAAGTAAACCAGAAGGTTTTTGATGTTCGGTTTTGACTCTCGAGCAAGTAAGGCACCTGCTGACATATGTGGCGATTTCGGCTTTCATGTTCGGCCACCAATAGAATTCTTTGATGCCGTGATACATTTTGTCAGATCCAGGGTGGATAGAATATTTAGACTTGTGAGCTTCGTCCATCACCAAGTCTCGCAGGTTCCCAAAACTAGGTAACCAGATTCGATTTGAGAAGTACCTAACACCATTAGGTTTGATTTCGAATTGCTTATCGATGCCTCGTAAGGCTTCGCTTTTGACATTTTCGGGTTTCAAAGCGTCGAGTTGAGCGGTATGAATCTGGATGGTGAGATCATTATGAATGGTCATACTGAGGGCTCGAACTCGAAGTGGTTTCGGCCGTTCCTTTCGACTGAGTGCATCGGCAACAACATTTGCCTTGCCTGGGTGGTATCTGATTTCGCAGTCATAATCGGTGAGCAACTCGACCCAACGACGTTGCCGCATATTAAGGTCTTTTTGGTCGAAGATGTGCTGGAGACTTTTATGATCGGTGAATACGGTACTTCGGGTACCATAAAGGTAGTGTCTCCAGATTTTGAGGGCGAACACCACGGCCCCTAGTTCGAGGTCGTGAGTCGTGTAGTTCTTCTCATGAACTTTGAGTTGTCGGGAAGCGTAAGCAATGACCTTATCTCGTTGCATCAACACGCAACCGAGACCTTGGTGGGAAGCATCGCAGTATACCACGAAGTCGTCGGTGCCTTCGGGTAAGGATAGAATAGGAGCACTGCAAAGCTTGAGTTTTAATAGCTGAAATGCTGACTCTTGTTTATCAGTCCAATCGAACTTCTTTTCCTTCTGAGTCAGTGTCGTGAGTGGTTGAGCTATTTTGGAGAAATTTTCGATGAAACGACGATAATAACCAGCTAACCCTAGAAATTGGCGTACCTCGGTCGGAGTAGTTGGCGCTTGCCAGTCTTTGATAGCCTCGATTTTCGATGGATCGACATGGATTCCTTGACTATTAACAACATGACCAAGGAATTGAACGGATTGTATCCAGAACTCACACTTGGAGAATTTGGCATATAACTCCTCGTGTTTAAGTAGCTCGAGAATGGTTTTGAGGTGTTGTGCGTGTTCTTGTTCGTTGCGCGAATAGATGAGGATGTCATCGATAAAGACAATGACAAACTTGTCGAGATAGGGTTTGCACACCCGATTCATAAGGTCCATGAATACAGCCGGTGCGTTTGTTAAACCGAAGGGCATCACTTGAAATTCATAATGCCCGTAACGAGTTCGGAAAGCAGTTTTCGGAATGTCGATGTCGCGAACTCGAAGTTGATGATAACCTGACCGAAGATCGATCTTTGAATAAATACTCGACCCTTGTAGTTGGTCAAACAGGTCATCGATGCGAGGAAGTGGGTACCGGTTCTTGACAGTCAACTTGTTCAACTCTCGATAGTCGATACACATTCGGAAAGAACCGTCTTTCTTTTTCACGAATAAGACCGGAGCTCCCCATGGTGAAGAACTCGGCCTAATAAATCCTCTGTCCAGGAGTTCCTGTAACTGGGTGGACAACTCCTGAAGTTCGGATGGGGCTAGGCGGTATGGTGCTCGGGCTACCGGTGCGGCACCCGGCACGAGATTAATCGAGAACTCAATCTGTCTATGTGGAGGTAAGCCAGGTAGTTCTTCCGGAAAGACTTCGGGAAAGTCTCTAACAATTGGCACATCCTCAAGTCGCTTCTCCTCCGACTTTTTCTCCGTGATGTGCGCGAGGATTGCTGGATAACCCTTTCTGAGAAATTTTCGGGTTTTCAAACAAGAAATGATATTTAGTCTCGTCCCGCCAGTCTCCCCCTGTACGATCAAGGTTCTACCGACGGCGAGAGGGATGCGGATGATTTTATCGTAACAGACGATTTCGGCTCGATGTTTGGACAACCAGTCCATGCCAATGATGACGTCGAAACTCCCAATTTCAACAGGCATAAGGTCGATCGAAAAGGTTTCATCGGCTAGGTTTAAAGTGCAATTAGGTATCACACTATTGGTTTCTATGAGTTTACCGTTTGCTAGCTCTACAGTGTACTTAACATCTAAGGCAACAGGAGTGATGTCGAGTAAGGGGTAAAACTCATCGGAAATAAAGCTCCTATCGGCACCAGTATCAAATAGAACAAAAGCAGTTAAGTTGTTGAGGAGGAACATACCCGAGACCACATTCGGGTCCTGCCGGGCATCCCCAGAGTTGAGTACGAACGCTCTACCTTTTGCGTTGTTGTTGTTGTTGTTGCTGTTGTTGCCCTTTTTCTTCAGGTTTGGGCAATCATTCTTGAAGTGCCCGGTGTTTCCACACCCGAAACATGTCTTGGGTGCCTTGGGGTTGTAGTGGGAGTTGTTGTTGTTGGTGGGGGATCTACAGTCCTTAGTGAGGTGTCCGTACCTCTTGCAGTTGCTGCAATAAGGACCACAAGTTCCTTCATGGTGGCGGTTGCACTTAGAACAGTAGGGCTTGTTCCCGGTGTAACCACGCCTGGGTTCGGTGGTTGAGTTGTAGGCTTTGATGGTGTCGGGTTTCTTGTTTTGGTTGTTGCTGTGGTTGTCAGACCACTTCCTTTTGAGGTGGTTGGAGGAAGAAGTGGGTGGTTCTGAGTCCTCGTTCATGGCCATGAGTTCATGAGCCAATCGGATAGCACCATCAATGGTGGTCTGGTTTGAGGAGGCGACGTTCCCCCGGACAGGCTCCGGAAGACCGCGGATGTACCTTCGGATTTTATCGGGTTCGGTGCTCACCATTGCTGGGCGAAGGATGGCAAGCTGTTGGAATCTGACGGTATATCCGTCAATGTCAGCTCCCTGCACCTTTAGGTGCCAGAACTCATCCTCTAGCTTTTGGAGTTGTTCGATGGGGCAATACTTAGCAGTAAGCATTGTCTTCAGTTCCTCCCAAGGAAGTAGGTAGGCGGTATCGATACCCACAGATTGGGCATATGAATTCCACCATGAGAGTGCACCATCCTCGAGGGTGCAGGTGGAGTACTTGACTCTGTCCTCTTCCGCACATTTGCTGATGTGGAAGACGGACTCCATTTTCTCGAACCATCTGATCAGTCCGATGGCTCCTTCAGTTCCCTTGAAGTTCAAGGGTTTGCAGCTCAGGAAGTCCTTGTATGAACAAGGTTTGGATTGAGGCCCGTTGGCAGCTGTATCGTCGCTGCCCGAACTGGGTTGTCGGGTAGCCATAGCTTGAGCCACGCTTTGGGCTATGAGTTGAGCGATTTCAGTTTCGCTGAAGGTGAATCGCTTCGGTGGCATCTTGCTGAACAAGATCAAGAAAAGACAATGAGACTTTCGCATGAAATTCTGATATATCACATGTGTATATGGTGGAATATACGATATAAAGTGATAGTTATATTTCAATTAAATAACTAAGTTAGGTACATGACACGAGTTTTCAAAAGATTACATAATACGGGGAGTACAAAAGGTACCGGGAATTGTTACATCCGGTTAGAATAGTAAAAGTCCTACATAGATCGATATAGATTACAAGATGACAGCCACACTAGTTCTAATGCAAGTTGATCCTTTCCATTATGGTGACGAGTCGATCAACGGTGGCTGCGAGTCTGCTGGTTTGTCGGGCGTTGTCTTCTGCCAATGCTAGTCGTTGTACCAGCATTCTTGAGTATTCTTCAGCCTCTTGCAGGCGCTGCTCGCATTGTTCCAACCTGAGTCGCAAAAGTTCGACTTCTGTTCCCGATTCCACCACTCGGTCGTGGAGTATGTTCATGTTGTTAACGGTGTTTTCGTGGTCCTCGAAGACTTGATTGATACGTTCAAGCGCTGTGAGTCTCCAATTTTCATTGGTTTCTTGCAAAGCGACATCCATGGTACGAAGTCGTTGCTCGTGACCGTCCAGCCTAGCGGCCAAGGCCGACAGAGTGAAGTGGGTAGGATACGGGCCAGCTCGAGGCAACCTGGCGTTCCTCCTAGCTACCCTCGGGTTCTGCGACCCGGATTGAGAGCGTGACGAATTGGGTGGTGTGTTTGCCATTCTGAGACAAAGCGGTAAAAAGAGTGAGGCCTATCTATGTATATATATATATACGTATATATATATATATATATTACATAATAGCCTAAGGTGTCTAACACATACATGTTTGGGTCCCGGTTTCTCTCGTGGTCAGAGTCAACTAGTGTATCCTGTTCAGTCATGATTCCTTTCAGATACCACATCATATTCTTTTAATTATACATAGTTGATCAGGCTATGTTAAATTAAACCAATACCATGTAGTCATTGAACCTAATCATACTTAATAAGGAATACTGCCTAACGGTCATAGTCTAGGCCCACTAAATGCAACCTAGTTCACTATAACCTTAGGCTCTGATACCAATCTGTAACACCCCCAAATTTATTGTTTAGCGGAAGCAAGATTTGGGTGTTACTAATCAATATTCAAAGCACAGAGATTAATAGTAAACGACTCTATATGCGTCGTTTTAACAGAATGTATTAAAAGCAAAATGTTTACAAGGTTTGAAACTACATATAGCTCGTGTTCGTTTAAAATGAGAGATTTCAATACATAAATACTTATACAAAATATATTAATGCAAGAAAATCTCTATTGTCTGCATGCTGACTCGAGCTATAGTTTCCTGGGGCAATCCTGCCTACTGCTTTGTACCTGCGATACATGCTAAAATGGGTCAGCTAACGCTGGTGAGCTCACAGGGTTGAGTATCAAATAAGTTGTGTGAACCGCAAGATTTAAATAGTTGATTTGCATCCAGCAAATGATAGTGGTAACAGTATACAGCCATGAGCACATAGTTGAGCTTAACTCGTGGGTCAGGACACAGCCTGAGCGTTTTCGCCTCCACGGATGCCTAATCAACATCCGTCTTCCTTAAATATTAGTACGTCCGTTTACCCGGTTAGTGCTTGCTAACCCGGACGAGGTGGGTCAATCCTATATGGTACCATATACTAATATTCACGCTACAAATGTATTAACAACTATGCTGATGGAGGGCTTTAAAAGATTAGTTGTGTAAAACTCATGTAGTACATGTAAAAGTTGTACTTGTGTTCACGCGTTAAAACAAGCAATATATCACACCCCTGAGTAAAAAAATAGTAAAAGAGGGGCTATGAGACTCACCTGAGTCTTTAGAGTTTATATCAATAAACTGAGATTGATGAGTCGGGAATCGAAGTCCAAAGACTTGTAACCTGAGGGTGTCCACGACACGCGATGGTTATAAACATGCGAAGGTATCTATCAAGACTACCTTGTAGTTGTTCGTTCAACTTATAATGTCCAAATGATTACAATTTGGTTGATTGTTTAAGTGTTTGAAAATGTGTACGGCCCGTTGGTGATTGTTGGTAATAATAATATTATCATTATTCTTGAAAAACGTGTTCCAAAGTGTTTTAGAAGTCATGTCGCATTCGTGTTTGATGTTATACAAGTTTAACACTTTGTGTGAAAATTTAGTTGTAACGCTGTTACTCGTGACCCTAGGGTAAGGGCGAAGCCCGTTAATGACGGGGGTCCGGGGGCAGCGCCCCTGGTAGCGGGGTCCAAGGGGCGGCAGCCCCTGGCGGGGTCCAAGGGGCAGAGCCCCTGGCTGGGGTCGAGCTTGGAAAATTTTTATTTCTACTATATTGCTTTGGTGAAAAACGCATCTGGACTCGAATTTGGGTGAAATGGGGCGTCAATTTTGGGTCTCAATACTTAGTGTAAAATAGTTTGTATTTTCTAACTCATGCGACACTGGGCTAGTGTCGCTACATGCGACACTAGTGATTTATGCGACACTGTCGATTCATGCGACACTAGAGTCTGTGTCGCTATGTGTGACGTTACTGTTTATGCGACATTAAGGTTTCTGCGACATTACGGATCTTGCGACACTAAGCTTGTGTCGCACCATGCGACATTAGGAGTTTATGCGACACTATAGCTAGTGTCGCACTATGCGACACTAAGGTGATTCATGCGACACTAGGCCTAGTGTCGCAGGTGGCCTGGAGCCTCTGCGACACTACGGGCTGTTGGCCGGAATTTTCGCCGAAAAGGTGTTTTCCGGCCACCGTTCGACCTGAAACTTTTACCCAACCCATATTTGGACATTTTAAGCTTAAAGAAACAACTACTTGCTAAAAACACTAAAAATCGAGGAGTTGCGGGTTTTGTCGGAAACTTACAAATTGTCGGATGAAAATTCCGAGAAGAAGGAAATGTAGATCGTTGCTTCGTGGTGCTTTTCTTCCAAACGGTCAAGGTGATTTATTGAGGTTTAGGTGTGTTATTTGAGGGATTAAGGTGGTGGTGGTGTTGGTGGTAAAGGGAGGGAAAAGAGAGAGAGAAAGGAAGGTAAAAGGAAGTAGAAGTGGGAAATGGGGTGGGGAGGTGGTGACCTCACCCCTCTTGTGGCTGATCGGTGGGGGCCCACCGGGTGTGGGTCTCCACTTTTTAATTCCGTGTATTTGCGTTTCGGGCGGTGTTCGTTTTTCCCGTTCGTTTAAACGTTAAATAATTATTCTAATTATTTTAAAGTGTAAGTTTTTAAAGAAGACAAGGTTAATTAAATAAACTTTTCAAGTATTTTACCAATTATTTAATAATCCAATTGGTCTCGTTTGTTTGCGCGTTTAATGTCTAAATCGCGTAGACTCATATAATATGATTCGAAGTGAACTCGAAATATTATCAAAATAATATTTTTGGTATGCTATTGTCAATATATAATTTTTATATTAATCAATAAAATTAATCACCAACGTCCGTATTTTACTTGCACCGAAATACATTCGATTTAGTTTGCGTACGATTTAAGAAAAATCGCATTTTTGTATATATTCAACAATATATAATTTGATACATTAATTAGCCTAATATAGAACTAATTACATGGATTAACAGAGAATCAGGCACTAATTGCCAGTCCTAATTTGGCGGGTGTTACACTGTCGGTCATTTCTTCCATCATTCCCCTTTCGTTTATCATTTCCACTACTTCCTCCACCAGTCCTTTCGGTTTCTCCTTTGTTAGAACTAACTTTCTTGGTCAGAGTTCCCATCCTTACCGCCTCGTCCGTTAAACTTTGTGCAAGGCTAACGGCGCTTCTGAAAGTGGACGGTTTGGATGTCGTCACCAAGCTCCTGATTTGCGGTACCAATCCCCAGATGTACCTCTCTATTCTTTTGTACTCGGGAGTAACCATGTGAGGTACCAAACGAGCTAGTTCTTGAAACCTGGTGGTGTAAGCAGTGATGTCGGACCCATTCATTGTTATTTCCCACAGTTCGGTTTCGACCTTTTGTAGTTCGCTTCGGGGACAGAATTCATCTAGCATCATTGATTTCAGCTCTTCCCAAGAAATGGAGTTAGCAACCTCTCTCCCAAGGGTTTGCACTTGAGAGTTCCACCAGGTCAATGCCTTGCCAGTCAGTGTGCAAGCAGCATACTTAACCATACAGTCTAGTGGACAGTTGCTTATATCTAGCACAGATTCCATTTTCTCGATCCAATGAATCACCCCGATGGCGCCTTCATTCCCATGAAAATTGGTTGGCTTGCATGCTAGGAATGACTTGTATGAACACCCTCTTTGGGCATTCTCGGGGGTCTCTGTCCCATGGGTCTGTTCCCCGGTTCGGTTTCCTCCGGTAACATTTCTCCCTGTCCCGCTGTCGTTCACAACATTCTCCCGTGCACGGCTTGCCTCGTACTGGGCCATAGCATCGGCTACCCTTCGAGCCACAATCTCTTCAATGCTATCTTCATTAGAGGGTCCTGAGTTCCTACGACTATTTACAGTGTTCCGACGTTTGGGCGGCATGATTTGATCCTAACATACGTAACAAAAGACAGATAGATATAATAATTAATACTAATGTAAAGAACACGACAAGTACTTCAAAGATACATTATATTATAACATAAAGTGCTTTTACATAGGTTCCTTACAAAAGGGATGGGGTTCTAAGCTTAGTACCCATTCATACATACTAGTTATACAAAATGTGACGAGTCTATCTCTACCCGTCGAGTTAATCCTAACACTATGTAAGCACAACCCGCCATACATAAGTCTAACGGAAGTAGGGGAAATACACACCCACAGCCGTCCTAAGCACTGTCATCACAATGCATACTCCAATAGCAAATCCAATCATCCTCAGGCGTCCCTCGAGTACATCCACGCGTGCCCTAATGGCCTCTGCAGTCTCCATGTCCGCCATCCGGTGGCTCTCCACCAAGTCCAGTCGCTCGTAGGTGGACACCATGTCTCCGTCCAGGCGGGACGTATCGCTCCGTAGCTCGTGGATGTCATCGTCCCGGTAGGACAAAATCTGAAACAGCGTACGACAGACTCCAACTAGGGTAGGGACTGTAAGCTCCAACGGCTCCCCAGTGATGGGCAAAGAAGACTCTCCAGTCTCACAGGTAGGTGGGAGACCCTCCAGCGATCTCCACCTCCGCAGTATCGACAGCATCCAGCCAAACAGTGTCGGTCTCGGCATCCTCTGTGACTGCTCATCACATGGTATGTCGATCATAGGTGGCGCCTCATCGCGCGGTGCTAATACTCCTGTGGGTAGATCACGGATGACCTTCCTAGGGGTCCTCCTCATCAGTGGCCTACGGGAGGTCTCGCCTACGGTAGGTATGGTGACGGGTCTCATCACAGGTGCTGTGGGAGGTGTAACACTAGTGTCATCAGAAGTAGCCCTAATGTGGACAGATGGGCTCTCATGTACAGAAGTAGCTCTACTATCAAAGGTGGCCTCAGTGGGTTCCTCATCCGAGGCATAGATGTAAATCGGGCTCTCTCTAGACATATTGCTACAAGGAAAAGTGGGTGACATGTCAGGCTCGTACAATATGCTGAGTTTGTATGGATGCAATGCATGTTATGAGTGATCGTATCTAGGGTTATAGTCCAGGTCTCTAAGACATCCTAAGTCACTAAAGACTTCTAGTTCGCTATAACCAATGGCTCTGATACCAAATCTGTCACACCCCAAAAATCGGTAATTTCGTTTAGTGGAAGCATTAGTATTAAGCGGGGCGTGACTCGATCCAAATAAATAATACAAGAGCATATGGTTATCGCAGAACGTCTAATACATTAAGATGCCATTAAAAGTTTTACAAACATTACAGCCTCATCGAGGCGTCAAAAGCAGTACTATAAGTTTCACAGTTTCACAAAAGTACAATGTTCAAAAGATGGCATCCTAAGTTACAGGGCAGGTACGGTTCCAAAATGCATGTGGTCTCGCAGCATGGCTAATTCCCTGAAAAACATATTTAAAACGTCAACATAATTGTTGAGTGAATTCACAGGTTTAAGACACTATCGTAAATCAGTTTGATAAAAATGCATCAGTAATTCAATATGTGGCATCGAAGGCCTCTTGTACGATTATTTAAATGTTGAAACGCTGACTGTGATCCCTCAAAGGCTAGCTAGGCCTAATGAGTTAATATGCTGAAACTAAGCCTATAACCAAACCACGACATAACAATCGTTGCCTTGGACAAAGTAAATATACGATCCTGGTTGCGAACAATGTCGCTAGTTAGCGCGACTAACTAAGATATTCAGTGGGGGAATGTCAATCCGATAGTACTATCCGTATATTTAGTGGCTAGAGTCACCTAGTTAATGGTTATAGTCATTGCAAGCAAAGGACTTATATGCTACAACTTGTGAACTTAGGCTCCCATAAAGATACAAGTCAGTTTCCAATAATCGCATAAATCAGTTATATGTTTTCCACCCCAACATTTGAAAGTATTAAAACAGTAAAATGGGGCTGTGAACTCACCTGAGTCCGAGCGTGCTAGCAAATCAAGTTTAAGTATTTGATCCCAATAAAATCTCTTTATGCCCTAAATGCGTAAGGTCGAATTAATAACAGTAGACGTTTTAATAGACCGTCTATACTAAGTGTTCACTTCACTTAGGGTGTATACGACACGATGTGATCAATTATAGTTTTGCTACAATATTCAAGTTATGAATAAAGCTTCAACATATTATTATTCACTATATAATATGTTAATTTTTGATTTGTAGCATATATGTAACATTAATTTGTAATAAATCGGTCCTTGCGGTTTCTCAGCATTTATATTAATCATGATATCTAAAGTATATTTTAATCATAAAGTCCCCTGATTTACAGAAGGTTTACATCAGTCCATAAGTTTCTTGAATTGACAGTTTTAGTCCTTGTAGTTTATATTTTGTCGTTTTCGGTTAATATGTTTGGTTCCTTTGATTTCTACCGTGTGCCTTAGGTTCCCGACAATTTTTATCATGGTTTAAACTTGTGGTCACTTAAGTTAATATTATTAAGTTTATAGTTCCCAACTTTCTGATTTTACACTATTAGTCCTTAAGGTTTCAATTATCTCATTTTTAGCCCGAAAGTTCGGTTTGTTGACTTGTAACTATACAATTTTTGGTTTTAATACACCAAACTATAAATTAGACTTTATATTTATGTACTTACTGATTTTTATCATCTCAGTCCATAACTTATAGTTTGTACGCGTTTAGTACCTATAATTGTGTTTAGTCCATATCTAGCATGATACTTTGGTTTGTATGTGTTCAACCACAAGATTATTATTCTAAATCATCCTTAACATTATTTTGTGTGTATGTTACTGATATGAACAGCCCAGGTCCAAGGTTTTAGGTTTGTACGGTTTTAACCCCTTTACTTTCATTTTTGTCGTTTCTTGCATAATGTTTCGGTTTAGTAGGGTTTAATCATATGGCTATTGTTTTAAAACATCATTAACATTAAATTAAGTCTAAGTTACTGATATGGTCAGTCCAGGTCCAAGAGTTCTCATTTTTACATGTTTAGTCCCTTTACTTTTATTTATTTCATTCCTAGCGCAAGATTTCGGTTTATTAGGGTTTGACCATATAATTATTGTTCTAAGCATGGTTTAAGCTTAAATACACTTAAGTCACTGATTTTCACGTTCAAGGTCAGTAACTTTCTGTTTTAACAAGTTTGGTCCTCTTAGTTTCCATTTTTCCACTTTTAACCTCATAGTTTAGTTTTCTTGGTTTCTAACCACAATGGTTTGGTTTTTAACACTTAGATCCATGTTTTAACATGTTAATACATCATTAATATTATTTTTAACATTTCTGTCCTCCAAAGTTAGATCTCACACTTTTAGTCCCTTAAGTTTTGTCTTTGTCATTTTTCACCCAAAAGTGTGTTTAGCTAACTTTTAAACTACAAAGTTTATGTTTTTACAAGTTTATTGTGTTTCTTAGTTCAAAATAATTATTTCAACATAAATGAAAGTTCATTACATGTTTGAGAAGTTTAAAGTGTATAATGTATGATTTTACACTTTTAAAGTTTCTTGACTTGTTTATAAACTTTATTTTTATAAAACTTACTAGTTAACATTTTTAAAAGATGAAGTAAGTGTTTTAAAATATATTTTAGTGTAAGTGAACATTCTTAGTATAAACACATATATATAAGAAAATAAAAGTTTAAGAAAAGTTTCCTTACAAAGGTTGTTGTTGTTCTTGAAGCAAGGTTGAACTTGATTCTTGAAAGTATGTTTTCTCTAACTTAGATGTTGTTTTAAACTTGTATTGTTGTTGGTAGTATGATGGTGTAAGTATTTGTAGGTGTTTGTGTGTTTAAAGTGTGTTATTTTGATGGCTTGAGGTGGTGGTTCATGGTGGTTTGTGGTGGGTTTGTGGTGGTGATCTTGGAAAATAAGATGAGTATGATGGGGGTGGGGGGTTTGGCCGTAGGTTTCAAGGAGGGAGGAGGGAGAGAGTTTGTGTGTGAATGTTTGTGAGGAATGAGTGAATGAATGGGTGAATGAGAATATGGAAGGAGTATGGCATGCATGTTGAAGGAAATGGCCATGAGGGGGGGCCTAGGGGCCTCTTGGCCGGCCAAAGGGAGGGGAGCAAGGGGGGGCCCTCTTGGTTTCCATGTTGGTGTTTAAGTGTAGATATTTAGGTCATTAGGTGCTAATCTTGATTAATTAGGTGCTAATTATGTACTTAAGGTGATTTAATGATAATTAAGGTAGATTAAGGTCATTAGGCTATTAGCATTTGATATTACTAATATTAGTTCATTTACGAGTGGTTTGTTTGATTAATTACATCACTCGTCTCTCCGTTGTAAGCCTCTCGGTTCATACGCGCTTTTAAGTGTTAATTAAAGTGGCTACGCGTATACATATATGTAGCTTGCATATTCGTTTTATAATGACTACTATTTTTTTTTATTCAAATAGATTTATGTTATATACTTGGCTTGATCACAATCGTTCGTGGGTGTCGGTCTCTACCGAATGTTTGTGTAATTTATAATAATTACGTACGCGAACGCTTCGCGCATTAAAGCAAATATATTAAATCACGTAAAAACGGCTTGTGCTAGGCTTTATTCGAAATGAAATTAAATTCACATTGATTAGATAGGGAATTAGCCTAATATGCATGCGTTAAAACGTACGGAATTGAAATTCTCGGGTTATCACAGATATGGTGGGTAAGTGTTCTTGGAGAGCCACCCGGGTTTTATGGTATCTCAAGAGCCACCTATCCTCATTGATATGTTGTGTTATTGAGATGTTATCTCATTGATATTACGTGTTTACGATTATCTTGTTGTAAAATTTGTTATTGATAAGTTAGACTATTGGTTATATGTCTACTCACTTAGCTTTGAGCTAATTCCCCACATTAATACTTCTTGCAGGTAATGATTAGATAATGGGATGAGCAAGAAGTTATTGACTGGATGGAATGTTTGACGACCGAGCGTTACTCTGATATATGATTTGTATAAATAAGTGTTATCTTTGTTTTTATATAACACCCAAGCTGATAAACTATGGTTTGAAATAGTTTGATATTTATGTTTATTAAATAATATAAATTATTAATTTTTATTTGGACTTGCGCTTCCGATATATTATATTTAAATGACTGTAAAATGAGGGCGTTATATATATCTCTGATTAAACTTTAAATTCAAATCATTGATGATTTAAAGCAATTAAAACATGAAAAACTAAGTTGTAATCACATGTGGATTGAACATCAAAGTATCAATCACATATGATTAAAGGGTAATAAAATATGGATTTTAAATCATTGACTATACAATTAAGTAAAAATCAAGTTTAAATCATACATAAATTATCATATATTAGTAAATTTCTCATCAAATATTAATTTTTAAATGAAAATCATATGTGACAAATTTTAAACTTTTATTTATAACTATTATTGTGGATGAATATTAAGTTGTAATCACGTGGTAAATAACATATACCATGAATAAATAGAATTGACTATCCATGTTCCAACAAGAAAGCTTCATAGCCAATAAATACTTTATCGACTAAATATGTACGTAAAATCAAACTCATGAGCATGAGACCTAGGATCACTCTGCAGGGTCAATTGGTGCATTAGTTATCCATCAATAAGCTTTCTTCTTCTAAAGATATATCAGGTAGTTAGTAGGACGTGCATACGCACGACCCATGAAATCGACCATTTGAAATATTGATGAAATAAAGTTGTTATGAAGGAATCAAATTTTAAAGAGAGAATTAGGAGAAGTAGGTCATCATTTTGACGACTTCTTAGGATTAAAAGTCAAGAGCGCCCGAAGGTGTTTATGTTTACATCAATACATATAGTTTGTATTTAACGGCGTTGCATATAGGTGAAAAGGTATTGGAGATGGCAGCTTCATTTTTACCCACCTCCAATACTTTTTCACCTATACGTAATGTTGTAAAGTACAACGTATAAGTATTGTTGTAAACTAAACACCTTCAGGGCCGCTCTTATTTTTAATCTGAAGAAATCGTCAATATGATGACTCTTCACTAAATGATCTCTGATCTTCGTTATCATGCTATTGTATTTATGAGTCTTCATATCAAACTCGCACTCAAAAACTGCGTAAGAGCGAGCTTTCCTTTTAAGTCTCTAATGCGATGACGTATATTTGCAGTCCATTTTGGATGGTTGCTTGATCGATAACGGTGACTCAGAATGGAGGTGATGGGTGGTTCATGTTAACAGCGGCGGGAAGGAAGTAATTAGGGTTTAACGGGAGAAAATTACCAAGATAGCTCTTATTTATATTGCATTTTGTCCTTAAATTTTTTTCTTTTAAAGATAAGTTATTGTGTTTTTTGTTGGTTTTTTATTTTATTTCATCTGTACATTGTTTTTACTAGATGTCATCATCAATAGATTATCACATTATGAGTATTACTAGTGATTATTATAGGTCGTGCAATGCAAGGTCCCGAATTAAAAAATGTTCATATTACTTGTAGAAATAGTGATGTGTGCTATAATCAGAAAAAAGCATTAAAGATATAATAGTTATAGATATGTTTAAGTTTAATAGATATAATGTTTAAAAGAATTTATAATGTTAATAGTGATAGATGTATGAAGCTCTGAGGTGCTCAGTATAAGTTGATATTGATTATATATATATGGTAGTCAACGTTTTGGTCGTGGGATGTACAACCAACTCTTGAGAAAGTTAATGTTAATTTTTACAATACTACATGTGTATTATGTTAAAAGTTGATAATTGAATCAAAACGAAATATACTTTTATGATTCTAAGATTCTTGTTATTTTGAAGATAAAAATAAGGGTTTAGTACAGGGGAATGCATCCAACTTGTACACGAAGTCTATTGTATGTACCCAACTTTTTTTTAGTCTATTGTGTGTATCAATCTTCAAATTTGGTCTATTGTGTGTATCGGGCTGACGTGTCACCCGTTTTTGATGATGTGTCAACGACGTGTCAAATGACGTGGCATAATATACGTTTGACATGTTATCAACTTAGTAATTGGATACACACAATAGACCAAAGTTGAAGATTGATACACACAATAGATCTAAAAAAAGTTGGGTACATACAATAGACTTCGCGCACAAGCTGGATGCATTTCCCTGCACTAATCCCTAAAAATAAAGTAGATATTGAAAAAGTGAAAACGTATGCCATGAAATAAAATGCGAAAAATCATATATGATGCAGATGTATCAAAATTTATGAATAATTTGAGTACAAATTTTAAATATAATTATCTTTTTGAAAATTGAAAGATAAATATAGATTAAAAAAGTGGACACGTTTGCTAGAAAAAGAGAGATTTTGCAAGTGAATATATAAAGAGAAGTATATATTGAGAAAGTGAAAGTGTTTGTTATAAAAAAAAAAAATTGTTAATGAAGATGTAGATGCATTGAAAAAGTGAATATGAAATGTTTATATTATAAAATAGAGTAAATTCTATAGATAGTCCATGTGGTTTACATCGATTTATGAAAACAGTCCCTAAACTTTTTTTTTCACTTTTTCGGTCCAATAAGTTTACATTTTGCTCGAGAATGGTCCCTCACCCACCTGAAATAACTAAAGTACCATTTGACCATTTAAATCGTGACTATCCAAAAATGACAAAAGGAAGGGTACGTTAGTCATTTTAGGTGGAGGGAGGACCATTTTCGAGTAAACTGTAAACTTATTGGACTGAAAAAGTGAAAAAAGAAGTTTAGGAACCGTTTTCGTAAATCGATATATACCACGGGGACCGTCTATAGAATTTACTCTATAAAATAAGATATAAGCTTATCAAAAAAGTAGGCATGATACATGATTAAATGTGGATAAACGATATTTAAAAATGTATTAAGAAAAAAGTATTTAAAAATAAAAATTAGAAAATTGTGACACATGTCACCTCACCTCTCAAGGTGCTGATGTGTCTTGGTATGAAGAAAAAGGGTCCTACTAAAGATACCCCCCTTGGCCCACTTTTTCCCATCTCTTACCCCCTTCCACCCATCTAATCAATCACATCGTGTTCTTTTTTTTTTTACTTTCTGGGTACAACCCCTATTTTTCTAATTTCTACCCCCTGTTTAGTTTAAAACTGGAACTGATTCTGTACTGAATTGGAATTTATCTTAAATAAAACTGGACTGAAAAAGAACTGCACGGGGCCAAAGTGGCCTAGGGGGTATCCCCCAGTAATTCTGGGGGTGACTTTAGATAATCCCAAATAGTCTTTTTATTTTATATATATATATATATATATATATATATATATATATATATATATATATATATAATATTTTTAAGTTAGAGAGTTTAATTTGATGTTGAAATTGCGATTGCAATAAAAAAGTGTCTTGAAGCTGGAACTTTTGATAAAATTTGTGTTTGCCAAAGTAGCTGTAGCTTGTAGCTTATGAATGTAAAATGACATAAAAGGACAAATATATTAATTTTAATAAATGATGGGTATGTTTGGCGCAAGTAGCTGGAGCTGGTAGCTTGTAGCTGGAGCTGGTAGCTTGTAGCTGGTAGCTTGTAGTTGGTAGCTTGTAGCTGGAGCTTTTGATAATATTTGTGTTTGGCATAATAGCTGGAGCTTGTAGCTTATAAATGTAAAATGACATAAAATGACAAATAGATTAATTTTAATAGATGAATATAATTATTTGGAGGGTATTTATGTAATTTTATTCTTCATAAGCTACTTGAAGTAGCTTATGGTTTTGGAGCTTATAGAAATCATAAGCTACTTAAAATTTTATTAGCCAAACGAAGCTTATGAAAACCATAAGCTACAAGCTCCCATAAGCTCAAAAAATAAGCGTGTCAAACATAGTCGATATATAATTATTTGAAGGGTATTTATGTAGTTTCATTTTCAATAAACTACAAGCTACTTCAAGTAGCTTATGATTTTGGAGCTTATGAAAACCATAAGCTTCTTAAAATTTTGGTAGCCAAACGGGGCTTATGAAAACTATAAACTCATAAAATGAGCATGTCAAACATAGCCTTTATAACTTGATAATTTATATAATAGTAATAATATGTGATAACTCTATTTAAGCTATAATTGTTGTATATATTATTAGTCTTTATAAATATTTTAGTTTTTGATTAGTGAATATTATATATATTATCCGAGTTAAATGATTATTTATATTATAATATTTATAATTAATATAAATATAAGTGGACATGTATAAAAATTCGAGGTGATGAGGTGTCAAGAAATTTAGGGGCTTGATTTTGAAGTTATTATAGTTCTTCTTATGTTAAATTCAATATAATTATTGTTAGCGTTAAATATATTGTTATCATTTAGATTATAACTTATCTCAAAATTTCTTTAGCCGTATTATATCATAAAATTATTTGTTATTATTTTTTTAATAGAAAATAAAAAAGTTAACCGGATTGAATCAAACTATTACTATATGTATAATGTAAAATAATTATATTTTCAAAACCCGTTGCAATGTACATGGTAATTCTAATTCTCTGTAATTAACATGCCATATTAGATGACCAATCATTATTCATTTATATTTTAATATTTACATGTGTTATAGAGCTGGTCTATCACTTATATTTAGTCAAGATTCAACCTTATTTGGCAATATATGGGGCTGAGTCAGCATCATTTTTTAAGGGGAATTTCCGATGGTAGATTATGATAGAATTAGAATTAGATCCCATTATTTTTCTGTTTGGTTAGCAAAACATGAAGGTTTTTCTTTGTATGTTTGGTTGACGAACATAATGGAATTTGATTCCATCAAATTCCGTAATGTGGAGAAATTCAATTCCTTGGTATTTTGGATGTAACTCATTCCATTAACTAAGGAATACTATTTAGTTTCTTTATATGATATTATACTACGTTGTATAACTTTATGGAATATTTATGTTACGTTATATTATTATTGTTATTATTATTATTAAAAATAATATTATTATATTGCTATATATATATATATATGTTTTCTATTTTCTATTTTTAATTTTGTATTTTATATGTAATATTATATATTAACTAGTGTTAAACCCGTCCGTTGGATGGCTAGATATAATAACTATTAATATTAATAAATATTAACGTATTAAATACTAAAATGAAATTTCCGTATAATTTTTATTAAAACCCATTATAGTATATTTTTTTTCTAGTATTAAATAACTCTTTTAAAGTTATATTTATACAATTATTATCCGAATATATAAAATATAAACTTTTAAATTGATGTAACATGCCAAATAAAGAAAAAAATTACAACAATCTTCATTAAATTTTCATTTATATATGACGTTTAACTAACAATATACTACATTATTAACTTTATATATGATATAGTGGACTACTATATAATTTGGTTGAACTAATAATATAAAGTAAAATCATTTTATTAATCATGCTTAATAAAAATGAAGTACCAAAATTTACTCAACATATTCATGCAAATTGATGCTATAAATTAATTTTTTGTAGTAATATAACGATTGCATAATTAACGTGATTTTAAAGTTCAACCTCGTCATCATCATCCAATATTAATCTCCCAATATAACTGTTGCATAATTAACGTTGAAAATATCTCCTTCTATAACAACATCATCCAATATTAATCTCTCAATCAACATTTTCCTACGACAATATAAGAAGTAATTAATATTGAAATTTATAATTAAAATGTAGAAACAAAAAAGTGTATGTAATCATACAAATAAGTTTTCTATGTTTAGGATGTCCTTTTAGTTGTTCTTATTCACGATTTTGGTTTCTTGCTATGCATTCTTATTATTATATTGATTTTTTCAAGTCCTTCTATCTATTCATATATATAAAACAAATATTTTTTGCTTATGTAGCAACATATTAACCCTCCTAAATGATGTGGTATTAAAATAAAATTTTCACCATTTACAAATTTGTTTAGATATGCCAACTCATTTATTACTTTATTCAACCTCAATTTTTTCCCTTATTTAACCTTACCAAATCATATTTTGTCAACTTTATACCATTGTTTATTTTATTTTCATTATAATGTATATTTATTTTGTGATTTTGTGGAAGACGTTACTAATGAGTTTTATTACTCCGTAATAAATTTTCAACTTTCAATGATATTAATGCAATTGAAAATATAAAAATATATGATTAATTATATATTTCAAATGCATGGGCTAACAAATGTAAAACTCAACATAAAGACTTATACTATTTAATTACTATTTAGTTTAAAACATAGGAATTCGTTGTTATTTCCCTATATAGTTTGGTTTATGTTATTACTTATTTCATTTTTAATTATAATTGTACATTATAAGTTAACATTACTAATTCATCAGGCTAATTACAAATAATAATATGATTTTATTTTTTGAAACGATCGTGCGTCGCACGGGCTTAAAGCCCGATCTATATGTAAAACACGTTGTTAAATCAAATTTTACATACCCCACATCACTTATTTCCTTAAATAACAATATGTTAACGATTGAAAAAAAAAATTACTCATGTCACATGGATATGGATAGATTGTTACTTTGAATAACGTTATAGTATAAAAAAATTAATGATTTTAAATGCTTATATAAGAGTATTTCATTAATTAATATAAATCTCAAAAGTATATGCATACATGTAATATAGTATACAAAGCGTGTGTATGGATTCTTGAATTTATATGTGATGTGACTATTAAGTGCAAATTACGAATTAAAGTTTTAAATTATAATTATACTCACTAAATTTTTACATGTTAGTTCAATGATATTAAAACATATTTCAATTGTGATTGTAACGATATTGTTAATTTGTTATCAAACATAAACAATAAATAAATACTTCCCCCGTCTCAAAATAAGTGTCTCATGTCAAAATGCACACAGTTTAAGGAAAGTCACTATCTACCAATAACATCTTATCTTTACCCACTAAATTCTTTTTTGATTGGCTGAAAGGGAATCTGGACACTTATTTTGGGACGTTCCAAAATAGTAAGTGAGACACTTATTATGGGACGGAGGGAATATATAATTAGAAAGATTGTCACATATTTATATATATATCTTAGGAGATTATGATAATTAACCTCATGAAATATATATTTTCTCATTTAGTTTTAAATTTTAAATTTTAAATTCATACATATATTTATTGCATCTTCATTTTAATATCTCTTAATGTTGGTTATCGTACATCAAAGTCTAATATTTTATTATTTAATCTATACTTCTTATTAGCACTTTAAAATTTGTTGTTTCCTTTATAGTTTGCTTATCGTATTAATCATATTCATTTTTATTGATAATTGCACAATTAAATTGACAACATTATATTTACAAATTATAATATGTATTTTTAAAATGGTCGTGCATCGCACGAGCTCCATACCTAGTTTTCCGATAAACAATATTAGACAGTGTTAGTTAATAAAAGTTGAGAAAAGAATATGAATGTTATATATTCTTCATAATTTTACTTTATAACATGGAATGCAAAATAGATTGTGAAGAAAGGTAAAAATAACTGAAAGTTAAAACAATGTGTCACCCTAAAGTTTTTATCTTCAATTCATCATAAATTTTGCAAATAAAAAATAGTGAATTCATTCTTTCATTTATTTATTAATATTAGTGGTAGAAGTCTCTAAAATAATTTACTTATGCCAACTACATTTTTTTTCTAATTGTAGATATTGTTACATAGAATTTTTTAATTAGTTACTTACATTATTAACTTTATATAAGGATAGTTGACTACAGTTTAATATAGTTGTATTAATATAATAATGTAACATTATTTATATGGATTTTTTTTATTAACCTTCTATAACTAATAATTTGTGATTGAAGAAATGATTGTCATACTAAAAATAAGAGATTTCTGATGAGTTGTCATATAATTTAAGAAAGATTATAAGAGATTGACACGTAGGATAAAAACTTAGATGGTGAAAGGAGAAACATGTCGCATTAACAAAAAGACTTCTCTCTTAGTATTATTTAGAGGTATTTATATTTTTTGAAGCAAACGGCCTAAAAGTTTTTTTTTTTTTTTTTAAATGGCAAATATCGTAATTTCTCTCTTAAAAATAACAAATAAAAAAGTGCTCGGCTGCTAGATAAAATAATAAAAAACAAGGAGAAGCCCGAAATTGTTTTCTCTACTAGTGGCTTCTAGGCTCCCTCTCTACTTATCTTCCCCATCGTTACTTTGGGAGCGAACTCTCATAATCAAATCCGTTGACTAGTCAACTGTAAGTTCAATCCCTAATTATGTATCTTATTTAACTTATTCACACATACTGAAACACAATCAGAGTTAGCACATGATTTAGTGTAGCATTCTTAGCAGTGTGGGTGCCTCTAATTGTAGCTAGATGATTACAGTTTTGATGTTCAAATGCTATAAATTTGCAATCTTTATGTACAGAATTCTTGCTCTATGATACTTGTTATGATTCTTGATGGAATGTGTAAAAAGATTTGAACTTTATAGGCAAGAACAAAGGGAATTACTTTTTAATGATTTATTAAACATTATTTAATTATTACTGTATTATGTTTGTCAGTGGAAATGAATATATGTAAAAGCTTTTTGAAATGGGTGTATTTAATAATGAAAACTTGTGGACACTGTTGAATTTTTTTATGGAGGTTGAAGGGTTTTATAGTGAGATAAAAGCTCTTAGCTTTAATAATATCTTATGATCCTTTTTTGAAGTATGAAGTGCAGCCTTTTTAATCTAATCTAATATAATCTAATAGTGCTAAAAGACACAGAAGAGTGGAATCAAATCAATGGCAGTAGAGCCAACTATCGGGAGCGATGGTGCTGTGATCACTGAAGTCGACATGGGTTCATCTGATTCTGCCTCAACGGTTCGAGCCACTGTTATCCAGGCCTCCACCATCTTCTATGATACCCCTGCTACTCTTGGTTTGGTTCACTTCCTTCCTATAAGATAGCATTAAACTTATATATGCTGTTTGTTCGTGTTAATGAGAATCATACAGAGTAATACGCTTGGCTAGTCTGTTATCTGACATGGAACTAATCGGATGTTTAGTAGTCATTGATTCGATGAGCGTTTGTATAATTAAATATTAATTAAAATTTTAGCTTTAATTACAATGTTGATATGTCTATGTATCTTCAGATAAGGCTGAGAGGTTGTTAGCTGAAGCAGCTTCATATGGATCCCAATTAGTTGTCTTTCCAGAAGCATTTGTAGGTGGATATCCTCGTGGGTCGAATTTTGGTGTGACGATTGGTAGCCGTTCACTTAAGGGTAAAGAAGATTTCCGCAAGTACCATGCTGCAGCCATCAATGTGCCTGGTAATATATAACCTTGCATTTAGCATTACAAAAATATATATTTCATCTAGGAAGTTAAATCATCTATTTTCGTGATGTGTTTCTGAGTGTGTATTTGGTGATAAATGTAGGTTCTGAAGTTGATCGATTGGCAGCAATTGCGGGAAAATATAAAGTGTTTTTGGTGATGGGAGTAATAGAGAGAGATGGGTATACACTTTATTGTACAGTTTTGTTTTTTGATAATCAAGGATGCTACCTCGGGAAGCACAGGAAGCTCATGCCAACAGCGTTGGAACGCATAATATGGGGATTTGGCGACGGGTCACATATACCCGTTTTTGATACTCCAATTGGGAAAATTGGTGCAGCCATTTGTTGGGAGAATAAAATGCCACTACTAAGGACAGCAATGTATGCTAAAGGTCTGCTCTACCTCCTTAACTAGAAGTGGGAATTTCTACCCGTCTATCTATCAATGGGTCAATTTTGGTTTATTATTTATCTCAAACGGGTCAAACTGGCTAAAAATTACCTATATGTGAATAGTGGATCTCAAGTCTGTAAAAATAATTCTTTGTGTACACACAGGATTAGTTTGTAACATGTGTCGAGCATTAATTTATGATGGCCAATGGTTTTAATTTTTCTGGTTTTACCCAAACCACTCGTTTTGACATCAACAAAAATGATCCGTCTTGACTGTCACATATAATTAGGGTTAATTATAGGAATTTATTAGTTATCCTAGCTAACTCTTGTGTTTATGGTTGAGTAGGAATCGAAATATATTGTGCACCAACAGCTGATTCGAGGGATGTCTGGCAAGCATCAATGACACATATTGCATTGGAAGGTGGATGCTTTGTTTTGTCAGCAAACCAGTTTTGTAGACGAAAAGATTACCCGGCTCCCCCAGAATATGTTTTTAGTGGAACAGATGAAGATCTCACACCAGAATCTGTAGTTTGTGCTGGTGGCAGTGTCATTATTTCACCATCAGGGGCAGTTCTTGCAGGACCAAATTATGATGGTGAAGCACTTATTACAGCTGATTTAGGTATTTGCCTCCCTCTTTTGCTCACAATGTTTATGTTTGGTGAGTTAACTTACAAAGATGCATGCAGTTATATAAACAAAGATAAAGGTAGTAAAATGGCCAGATAGGTCGAGTTGGAGGTGGGTCAAACGGGAATTTATTGGTGTGGGTCAAACCGCTCAGGTCTGTTTGGGCTGATCCAAACAAAATAATTATGCATGTGATGAAGTTTCCAATTTACAGTATCGTGAAGCTGAAGCACAACTTTTCACAAATATCTAATTTCTTGTTTGATCCTGATCCTTACAAACACAAGTATACATTTTCTTGTGGTATGTAACGTTGTTACATACTTGCATGCACCATCACACATCTAACAATAATTTTCATGTTGCTAACTTGTTACGGTTAAAATTTGGTACAGATATTGGAGAGATTGCTCGGGCAAAGTTTGACTTTGATGTGGTCGGGCATTATGCGAGGCCCGAAGTGCTTAGCCTTATTGTGAGGGATGATCCAGCAACCCCAGTAACTTTCACATCAGAAAAGACTGAAGGCTCTCCGAAATAACTTTGTAAGGATCACTCTAATGAATGATTTCTCTTGATGTACATGATGAATTTACCAAACTGCCCTTGATTTTTCTTGAATAAATCAGTCTTACTTTTGATGATTTGGATGCCTTTGGTTATTTTTTCTGTTAATTAGAGAGTTTATTTATTAAGGAAAATCGATCAGACACTGACAAGTAAAGAATATCATATACAAACAATCAACTCATACTTGTGGAATATTGTTTCTATATTATTATACACTTTTTGGGGATAACAAATGTAACCGTTTGTTTATCCATCTATATATTGATTCGAATACTATATCGAGCAACTTACATATAAGATCCAAAGTCAAGAGTATCACGAGAAAGATCAGAACCAGACACTATTCGATCTCTTAGATCTTTTATCATTTTGTATCTCTCCATTTCATCTTCATACTCTTTCATTGTCGATGAGGATGAGAACCCTAAAACTCTCTCTTCCGAACCCTCGTTTAAATCTTCACTACCGTTTTTCATGTCAAGTCCAAATTCCCATTCGATGCAATCAGAGTTTCGTCCAATTACCTCATTCGAGGTGTTTATCAAGTCATCATTCACAACTTCACCTTTATTGTTCTCAAACCATGACAAACCTCTAGTTATCTCTTCAAGGGTATTTTGGTCATTAATCACTTTACTCTTGGCATTCTCGTTGTTCTCGTGCCATGGCGAATGTATACTTTCTTCCATGGCGGTGTTTGTTGTGCTCTGATACCATGATAAAACTTTGGGCGTTCTTTTTAACTGGTCTATGCCATCATCAGCTTCCAAAAGCTCCTCAAGGTCACGCATTAATAGGTTCATTTGTTTATGTTTATCCTCATACTCATGTTTCGCATCTATGAGCTTCATTTGGACTCGTTCCTCACGTAACAAATCAGCTACGCGAAGCATTTCCCTCTCTTCTTCCATTTCTTCACGGACTCTTTCACTTTCTTTCTTTAGTTCTTCAAGTTCGACTCTGTCTTCTTCAATATTACTCGCCATCTTTTCACACAATTGCTCCAAAATCTCCATTGCTTGCTTCTCTGATTCGGCTTTCTTTAGAGCTTTATCCAAAGAAGACTTTGTACTCGCTAGTTCTCGGCCTAATTTCTTGTTCATCCTTTCAGTTTGTCGCCTAAGTTTCCTTTCAGTCTCCAATTCTCGTGCTATTGTCTTCACTGCAAAACGAATCTTGTCTTGCTCTTTGGTTTCACATATTATCGTGTTGTTGGATCTTTGTTCTTGTATTAACTTGTTGACATGAGACCGAGCCTTATTGAGCTCGTGATTTAGAGTTGTGGCCAGTGAAATACTCGTTGGTTGGTTGTGGTCATGGTTTGGGTCCGCGGTCCAAACATGAGTTAAAAGTTTGAGTAATTCTTTTGATACTGTGAGTGCGTGCTTGATTTCATCTAAACCATTAGTCGGTTTTAGCATTGAACGCTCGCGATTCTTGTTCTCGGGTTCTATTTCACCACAAGGTCGATTTTTACCCTGCAGCCAGGAACAATATGACAATGAGACCGGTTAGCCTGATAAACCAAATAATCTACAATAAAACGTGTCAAATGAGTCATATGATTAAATTCTTCTAGATTGTTTATCAAAGGAAGTTAAAATCTTATTATTATTACACTATAGAAAAAATTGTCATTTTTTACACATTTCTTCCTCCGTTCTTTTATTAATTGTTCTCTAACAATTTTCTTAAATTTAAATATGCATAGAAAGAATGTTATTTTTCTCTTATATTCCAGTAAAGTTTGACTGAAAATTCGAAAGCAATTGATAATTAAAAGTAATAAACAAGAGTAAAATAAAATGCTATAAAATTCTATTACTACGTAATTATTTTGTGCAAGTAAAACTATATATATTTGAAATAATTCAAAAATAGTAACATGGGCAACTAATGGTAGGGGTGTGAGTATGGGTCGGTGTCGGTTATGACCTAAAACCGAACTCATAACTAAAATTTTGGTTAACGGATAACAAAAACCGATCGGTTTCGGTTAAAATGTGAGTCGTTTATCGGTTATTTTCTCCGAGTCGGTTATTTTTTTCGGTTAAAACGGTTAACCACTAAAATTTTGGGCTTGTGATTCTAGCCCAATAGTCATTACATGGTCGTATGTTTGTTCAATTTTTAATCAGATTTACCATTAGTTTATAGGCCATTAGCCCATTAAAAAATCACAAACATGACAAATTCACACAAAAATTAAATCAGGTCGTTGCAGTTAATAATACCATAGTCAAATAATGTTAAATACATTAAAATTGGCAATTCTAAACTACGTAATTAGTTACTATTGTATATACATAATAAAACTACAACAGAAAATTAGCAGTTTAATAATTTTATACTACTTAATTAGTTAACTACTTGATTAATGCAGAATAATAAAAATAATACCATGTTCACTCTTCATCCTTGAAGATTAAATCAATAAATCTTCATCCATGGAAAGAGTCCAAAACCCAAAAGTCCCAAAACTAAACTTGTTAGTACATATCTAAACGTACTAGAATAAATCTCTATACAGATGCATACAAACACAATGTTATACATACATTATACATTAATATATATAATTTTTTTTAAAAAAAACTAATATATATAATATTGAGGCGGTTCGGTTAATAGTGGGTCGGTTAGGGGCATTAATTGTAACCGAACCGCAATAACCAAAATATATATAGTCGAACTGCCGGTTAACATAGTGGGTCGGTTATTTTGGTTCGGTTAATCGATTATTTCAGTTACGGTTCGGTTAATCGGTTTTTGTGCTCACCCCTGACTAATGGAACGAGACGGTAGTAATAAGTGTAAGTAAAACTATAAATTATATTTATATGGATATTAAAAAGTTAAGTGTCTAATGTATCAAGTTTAGGCCTGTAAACGAACCGAACGAATTCGAACGGAGCCTGTTCGTGTTCGTTCATTAAAGTTTTGACGAACACACGAACGGATAAGCGAACGGATTTTGTTGTTCATGTTCGTTCATTAAGAAAATTTGTATGTTCATGAATACAAACAAACGTACACGAACAAACATATAATCTAACGCATTACTTCGTTAATACTTGAAACGAACATCAACTAACATAAAGGAACATCTATATACACATCTACACGTGCATACTATAGAATTTGATACTTTTCAATGCATATGTAATATTACAAAACGATCACAATATGAAGATAAACTCATTTTCTTGGTCTGATCGTAGGATAGAGCAATAGATCTGGAATTAGCGGAGGTAAATATGGAGGGAAATGTGAGGTAAAAATGTATAGATGTTTAATATTATTGAATGAAAGTATCTAAATATTTAATAATATTATATTTAGAATTTAGCTTAAATCAAAATAAGATATACATATATGTATTAATTTAATTAAACTGTTAGTTAATAAACGAACATTCAACCGAACGTTCACAAACATGTTATTGAACGTTCACGAACGTAAATGAACGAACGAGACATGTGTTCATGTTCGTTCATATAATTAAACGAACGAAACAATTTGTTCATGTTCGTTCATAAAACGAAACGAACGAACGTTAACGAACTTACCGTCAAACGGTTCACGAATAGTTCACCGAACGTTCCATTCGCTTACATGCCTAATAAGTTTATTAAAAGTACCAAATTTTCTAGAGCACAACATTGGGTCCGAGGGACACAATGATATACTAGTGATGAAAGGACATATCTAACGTACAGTTTTACTGCAACTAACATTATACCAATAATTGATGCATAAGTGTTGTATATGTAAAAAACAGTACTAGTACTTCGTTATTAGTGTCATTATTATTTAGTAAATGTTAATTAATGTCATACGGAACATTATTTTCATGTGGAGGCTAAAACTACTCTTTGCTCTTTGAGGAGACAAAGTTACCAAATAACTTAATTTACCTACTGCTATTTAAATGGTATGTCTCTCCATACCCTCTAATATTACTCATCATACCTTATTTGATTTAAAAAAATAAAAAAAAAAAGTACATAAAAGTAACAAAAAAATATAGAATATAAGAAACAATGATGGAATAAAGTACAGAAAATATACATAAAAGTTAATTTAAAGAAAGTAAGTGATATGAAGAATAGAAACCTATTTAAATTGAACAAACTTAATGTGAAGTTTCTTTGTAAATTTTATGTAAGTACAGACGTATAGCATTTCTCTGATATAAGTTGCATTGTCACAAATTCACTCATCATTTAACGAAATAATTTGTGACAGTGCAAGTTATATAATTGTATATTTTGTTAGTTATCAATCATATGTTGATATTTAGTTTTTTCATGATTATATCATTTAAGATAGAAGATGTTATTGTATCTAGGTTGAGTTATTTTGATTATATTTTTAAGTTGTAATTATTGTCTAGTACAGTAGTTTTTAGTTTGTTATATTTATTTTTATTAAAAAAAACAAAAATAAAAATAAAGAATCAAATGTTAAATTATATAGGGAATAAGTTGGATTCGTAAAATATTTAAAAACGAGGTTGGCTGAGGCTGACCCCACTACGTGCTGTCTTTCTGACTTATAGGGTAGGGGTATGCGCAAAATCGTCAAATAATTGATGCTACTTTTATTACAAAATTAAATAAATAAAATATATAAAGATTCTCAATTTTATTTTGTAACAATTCTATAACCATGTTATGTCTAATTATTGTCTATAAAATTTACGTAATACATATGTCTGGTTTTACCATGTATATTTTGGGTATTACTGAAGTTGAGGAATAGTAGTAGGACCATTTTTAGGAGTGGATGAGGTGATCGGTTGTCAAGGGCCACCGAATTACACAGGTTCTTATTATATGTATGCTTTGTAAAAGTGATTAAATTAAATATAAATATAATTTATCCATAAAAAAAATACTTCGTATGTTTTAATTGTTTCAAAGTTTGAAAAAATAGATGAATGCATATATAGTATGTAGCTTGATATAAAGTCTTATTTCGACGATTAATAAGCTTTTTTTCTGGAAATTTAAAGACGTGCTTAAATACTAGTAGCAACTTACAAAAAGTTTTAAACATGGTGTAGGCGATAGCTAGGCGAACGTGTAACTGAAAATTATCGGAAAACTGTATTCTACAACTATACCCGAAAATTTTATATCATCATTTAATTATCATTTTATTTCTTTAAACGGATATATAATATGAAACTTAATTAAATTGTGATGTCCGAGTAATTTTTACTTAGAAGAAGATTACCTCGAATGGTTTTGCATCGTAAGGCAGGGGCAATTTCCTAAAATTATCTTTCTCCATTAGGCAAGATGGATGTCTATAATGTGGATTATTTGATACTACCTGCAAACCATTTCAATTCTATTTAATTTTTATATGTACGGAGTTTAATATAAAAACGTTGATATCGTACTTGAACTATATATATTTACATAAGGAATCGGATAGGTAATTCAAATATACCTTGCAATAAACAATGGGTCAAACGGGTTGAAAGATAACTACTAGAAACTTAACGTTTTTATAACTTTAGACTCTCGGTGCATTGTGTGTAGAAAGTTATAGATATATATAAAAACAATAAAACAATAGAGAAAAAATGTTGAGTTTGACCCAACCTGTTCATGTTTTTCCTGGATACTATATCCAATATTAATATTAATTTTAATAAAAATCTCTATATCATCACTCGTTACAATATATATGATTATATGTTAAATTGCTTTTGTAATTCATTGTATGGAGTTATCATTATAATTACGGAGTAATAAATAAAGTTGTGTTTAAGAATACAGTTTTGTTAAATTGGTACAAATATAATCAGCTTAAAATCTTAATGTATACCTAGCATTTAGCTATGAAAAGGATAAGCAAGTTAGTATGTGACATGAAGTTGACCAATTAAGAAACAGAAACTTTTTAGAAAACAAACAAACCTCGGGAACATAAACGCGACCAGGGGAGCTGCGATTCTTGTTCCAAGATCGATCAACATTCGTCGTAACTGATTTCTCAAACACTTGTTGCAACATCATCGTACTCGCGGATTCCTCCTTGTCACATTTCTCATTTCGCGGCGAACTATCATTTGTTTCCACCAAATGTTGCAACACATTATTGTTAGCAAACGACGATGAGGAATTCGTGGGAAACCGACGCTTTCTGATCTTACTCGGCATCTCTAAGTTCCCGATTTCCATTCGCTGAGTCGAATCAAGTTGTGATGATATAAGAGATTATGGGAGGTGAGTTAAGAGATATGAAATGTGTTTGATAAAATGACAAAGAGAAAGAGGTGGCAAATACATGAATATAAGTCTAGTGTAATGGGAACATGCATGTGGGAATGGACGGCGAGGATGTTGGATGAATACATTTTATTTATTTATTTAATTATATTTGGTATGGTATTATTATTTTGTTTATATTCTTCCTAACATGTTATATTGTTGGTTTAATGTCTCTATAATAATTGGATATGTATCATTGTATCTATCTATTCATTTAAATTTTTGTTCACAGACAATTGTATATAGAGGTGATCATGACTTGTTTTTGAATTGATAGTTTGATATAACAAAATTATTTTTATTATTATATTATTTGTAATAATGTTTGAATTTATTTACTACATAAAGAGAAGAAAAAAAAAGGACAAGAGAGTTATTGTGGCCGGGTTATGGTCCATACCCGATTTGACGTGTTACTTAACTCGTGTGATCACTCGTATATATTGTCAATTTCTATTTGTAACATGCAATTTGACATGATTGATTTTATTGTTTTATCTTGCAAGTCGGATTACTTTTTACAAAAAGTTATTTCGACGTGTAATTATAGTTGAGAATCATCTGATCGGGCAGTGTCAATGATTCCTATGAATCGGGGAGAGTTGGGATACGTCCTCCTTTGATAGTTCCACGAAGAACGTTTTCACTGAGAGAATATTAGATAACGATTTAAATAGAAGTTAAATAAGTTTTGATATTGAAATTTCAGGCAATTAGTTAACATACACAAGTCTAATTTAGTCTAGGAACACATAATAAGAGTATTCAAATCCTACATGTGCCATAACTGGTTTTTCTAAGGCATTAAATTTCGGTTACATGTGCGTTAGTTGGTGTTAATTAGATTTTGCTCCGAATGTGGCTTAATATGAATCGGAAGTCAAAAGACGATAACTTTATTATTATAAATTTGTAATTATTTATTATAATTATATTTATAAAATGTTAAAAGTTTGGTAAACTATGACAAAGCTACAGATCATTTTAAGATATTCAATATTATTCAATTACTGTACAAGATTTTCATATAGAAAAAATAAATTAATATTTTAAGATTACAACATGAGAGACCAGGAAACAAGAATCAATTATATATTACAGCCAGCAATTACTAATGAAGATATTGAAAGAGAATAAAGAGCAAGTTGTACAGGAAACGAAAACAAGTTGCAATTGTGAGAATTAGTACAATAATACAATTGAAGAGTAAGGTTCATATAAGTACATCAATTTTGAGTGAAAATGAGGGAACCCATAGATTGTTGATATGTGTCACTTTATTCTCTCTCCTTCACAATTTTAAAAATTAAATATCTCACAAACGGTAAGTCGAAAAATCATGAAAATTGCACCATAAAATTCAGCGTTTTTTCCTCTTCGATTTGCCGTCCCTCAAGGCATACTTTCGACAACTTTTTTTTCCCTTCCATTTTTTGGTGGGTTAACACATGTGTTAGTGATTGGTTATACATTTAATTTGAAGTTAAAGTTAGGGTTTAGCAGGGTTTAAGGTTTAGAAGGGTTTAGGGTTTAGAAGGGTTTAGGGTTTTGAAGGATTTAGGGTTTAGGATTTAGTATGATTTAGGGTTTAGAGTTTTATAAAGCGTTTAGGGTTTAGGGTTTGGGGTTTAGGAGTTAGGGTTTAGGGTTTGAGGTTTCGGGGAGAAACCTGAAACCCTAACCCCTAAACCCTAAACCCTAAACGCAACACTCTAACACATGTGTTGGTAAATGTGAAACCCACCAAAAAAATGGAAAAAAAAACTCGTCGAAAGTATACCTTGATGGACGGCAAATCGAAGAAGAGAAAACGTTGAATTTAATGATGCAATTTTCATAATTTTTTGATTTGTCGTTTGTGAGATAATTGATGTTGGGGGTAAATGGGTTTTGTACATGTGGTGCATACTCTCTTTACACATGACATGATATCATTGGTTCCCTCATTCTCACACAAAATCCTATTCTCATTTGAACCCCACCCTACAATTGAAATAACCAATATGCCAAGGCTAAATATCATTACTTAACATAGTTTTCTGATACTTGACTCGATTCGGGTTAATTAACAGCCCTATATATAGTCACTGCGAATGATCAACGCGTTAGTTTTGTTGTAATGAAATTTATTCATTACACTTGTATCATTCAAGTCTTGAGTTTAACATCAAAATTAAGTATAGGATGCAAATCTCATGATGGAATATGCAAGTACGCTCAAACACGTATAACAACTTTGTAGAGTTGTACAAATAGCAACTTTCACTGTAGTTTAAGTTTAACTAGCCACGTATCCGTGTGATGTGGCAGGATGGTGACGGTACCGATGATTAATATTTGGTATCATATTCTTAATCGGGGAAAATCATTAGATTTGATTTTTAATTTTCAAATGTGGAAGATTGTTTCAATTTATGCTATATGTAATAATGTAATAAATAGTCATGAATTGTTAACTAATTTAATATAAAGTGGTATAATTGTATTTTGATGTCGGGAAGAAACGTCTTGTTATCAAGATTTCATTGCTGCTTGTCATAATGTCATTAACAAATCATTCCTTCTAAATTTTGGCGATTTGATTTCGGTGTCGTAATGGGACAAAATTTGCATGATCATTCAAAAACGGTCCAATGATCAAAACTCATCGCTTTGCCATGAGTCATGTCAGTTTTTGGCCTTTCGGGATCGTTTAGGGCCCGAAAAGGTGAAAACTGAGTTTTAATTTTTTACGTATTTCATTTTGGACTTTATTTACGTTTTGGACTTTGTTGCCTTAATCCGTTTTGGATGGCCTTTGTTTAACTTCCTTCCCAAAGTATTTAAATACTTTTTGGGTTGGGGTTTATGTAGTTTTTGATTTCCTGAAGAATAATAATTTCGTGAATACCTATTAGGGTTCCGAATATTCTAAGTTCTTAGATTCGTGTTTGCTTTGCAAGAGAGTTCAATCATACATTCTGGGCATTATATTTTAGCATCTTTAAAGCACAAGGAGTGGTTGCCTTTCGATGTTTACTTCAACACTGATATAATACACAAGTACAAATTTAAGGGGAGTGATTCAGTGTTCAAACCGAATCTAAAAAATGTTAAATGTTTGGTCCTACATCATATCACACAGATTTACAGATTTATCAATTCGATCAGCAGTATATCCACTTTCACGTATAGTAACATTCACCGATGTTTACGTTTATTTGGAGTTGCCAAAAACTTTAGGAATAGAGTTATTCTTTTATGCTGTCTGCCTAGAAAAAGAAGGGCATTATCATTGGTACCTGTGTTACACCCTTTCTCAGTTTCTTCTCTTCATACTCATTGGGATCATGCACATAATCTCATTTTAACATGAAAATATTCAATATATATACCCTGTATGTATGTAAAAATCAGCAACTAAAAACTTAATAGTTGAGAATATCTACCATTTTTAGTTTTTATTAATTTTATACAATGTTATTATAAACTCTGATGTACTACGTGTTTTGTAGGAGAGAACCAGAGGGTTTGAAGCGTTGTCTCGTCAGCTATCAAACGCTCAGATACTTCATGAGATATTGTTGTAAACACTTGCGGGTATTTAAATCGCGCTGTGCTGCGGGTATCGTGAGATATGTGAAAAGATAATTTTGCTTATTGTATTATTTGAGCTATTACATAAACTGAATATTAACATTACCAGGCCGGAGCCAGAATATTAAGTTAGAGGCACCGGGGGATTTTGAACATATTTTATGGGATGGGGGTGTCAAAATATAGTACAACAAAGTGTCTGTATATTTCAATGATTTTGCACTAGCTTGAACATAAATAAGCAATTAAACTTAATAAAATTTATTACATTCCACTTTTAATTTGATTAAGTCATCAAATTAAGTTGAAATATAGGATAAATAATATGATCAGAATTAAAACTAAATAATAACAATCTTTTGATTTTTGAATCTTCTAAAACGAGAATTTAAAGTTTTAATATAATTTATATATGAAAGATAATTCAGAGTTGATTTTTAAATTAAATTATTATTATTATAATCATACAATATCTTGTTTATATGTTTTTTTATTTACGTAGAATTTGTATTTATTTTGCAAAGGATATCATTATTTGAAAATAGAAGGATTAAAAGTGTATCAATATACAATTTAATGGAGTTGTATCGAAAGAAAAGTAAAAAGTACATTATGTGATACTGAGAGCACAGTGTGGTGATTTTGTTTTCACGATGTTATATGGAGAATGTTGTTATCGAGGATTTTGTGATGTAGTATACAGTGTTCTGGATAATGTTATGGAGTTTTTTATTTATTTTTTGAGAAAATTGTCCATTTCATCCATGTGTTTGTTCAAAAAATCACAATCCATCCTTTATTTCAAGAAATGTCACCAATAATCCCTATATTTAGTCATCCCTCTTAACAAATTTTGTTAGTTTACTCAGTTAAGTCAGGTGAAATGACAAAAATACCCTTATCTTCTTCCTAAAAAAATTATGCATATTAACACCCAAAACCCTTTTGATTTTATCAAATTCCCACTTGATTCCTCAAGTTCCCAGATTCAATTTCACTATCAAATCAAAACCCACAAAATGATTTTCAGAAACAACCAACCAACTTTAACAAAACTAACTCAACAATTTTGCAACTGTTTTTTTTATATAAAATCTAATACAACTGTTTTTTTAGCATTTCAAGTTACACAATCGATATAAAAAATTTAATTACAAACACAGAATTCCATTTCCATTTCATTTCAATGCAAATGAAGCCCACACTCACCAAGTATTTTCTCGAGATTATCAAGTATAGCTAAACTGTTACTCATAGGGATGAGCATGGTACAGAACCGGTACCGTACCGTATCAAACCGGTTGGTACCGCTTTTCATTTTGGCTATACTGTGAGTATCAAATACCGTACCAATTGAAATGGTATTGGTACCGATACGGTACGGGTACTGGAACTGTAAAAAATGGTATTATACCTGTTTGGTACCGGAAATATAAAATAACAAAAGTGAACAAGATTCGGTTGTAAAAGTGGTACAACACAAAAACATAGAATAACCTCAATACCAAACTCGACCAAGTATGGTAGCTTAAACCAAAAAATGACAAAAAAATCTCCGTGTTTATGTTTTCGAAATAAAGTACCCAATAGTCCATATTGTCACATTATTTCATCAAGCACCAAATTATCAATAACAACATTGATTATATTATAACATAAATAAATAAAGTTGACAATTATGATATGAAACAAATAAAATAAACATGATCCTAAATGATGATTCTCATTACTTACAGTGTCGTAAATTGTAACCATATAATTTTATATGTTTGCGTATAAAGGATATAGGTACTTTAATATTCTTTATTGTTGTTGTTGTTGATGATGATGATGATGATGCCGATGGTGGTTGCATATTATGATGACGATTGTAGTTTATTGTGATCCTAATAATTGACGATGATTAGAATTTTGGTTTTGTGAATGTTAAAAACTCATAAGTCGCGGTATATATAGCATGTGTTATCAGCAGTCATTTTAATTTGTTACTAAACAATATTATTGTATAATTATATAGTGGTAAAAAGATAGAACGTTATATAATGGTACCGGGTACTAAACCGGGAAAATATCGGTACCGTACCGAAAGTACCGCATCTAAAAAATAAGTTTTATAAGTACCGAATACCGTACCATTTGAAGTAGTATGGTACTGGTATGGGTATGGGACCGGTACGGTATGAGTACGGTATTGGAAATGTGGTACTAATGATCATCCCTGGTTACTCATATAATCACTCGATTTGAATCTTCATCTTCACTTGATCCGCAGCCGTCGATTCCATATCTTCTAATCTATTTACACACGTCAGTTGATCCGTCATCGCAATGCTAATCCACGTGTTCAAATCTGTAACTTTTGCCTTCGTCAACAACGCCTTGTTATTCTCACCACCACTCATCACTTCGATTGATTGACTGAGTTGACTCACAGCGTCATCGAACAGACTCACAGTCTCAAGACTTTATATAAAGTAAAGAAAATTTAGGAAGAAGATAATGGTATTTTTGTCATTTCGCTTGCGTTTGGAAGCACTTTTAGGAAGAAGATAAGGGTATTTTTGTCATTTCGCCTAACTTAACGGAGTAAATTAACGAAATTTATTAAGAGGGACGACTAACGAGCAAAATTGACAAATATAGGGATTACTGGTGACATTTTTTGAAAAAAGAGACGGATTGTGATTTTTTGGACAAACACATGGATGGAATGGGCAATTTTCTCTAAATTTTTTATCGTAAATAGTTGTATTAATTAATTAATTTTTTAAATTAAAAAAATAACAAAACTAAATAATACATTCCCATACTCATTAATTTTATAATATGCAAATTCTTGATGGAATTAAACTAGTTATTTATATTGTATTTGGGTCCAAAATTTTATTAGCTCCAAAGTATAATAAACAAAGAAACCCAACAAATAAAACATTTACCCTAACACTTATTTGACCGACATCTTCTTCACACATTCATCATCTTTTTCACATCTTCATTCATTACCATGACAGCCACCATTTTTTCCCTCTTTTACTTTCCACACAAAACACAATATAGAAACGAAGAAAGGAAAAAGAAAAGGAAAAAAAAAAGGTAAAACGCCGCTTGAAACTCTCCCCGGACGTTGCCAGAAAACGCTATCGGGAATGTCATCCCGGTGCAGCAAGACACCATCCAACGGCGTTCTCGACGGAAAATGGTGAAAAAAAGGGTAACACACCGTGTGCTCTAACTCCTTGACTCTTGTTCATCTTCCTTGTAGTCATCTTCCCAATTAGTTTACTGCATCACTATCCCTCCATTAAAATTAACCTTGAATTTTCTTCTATTTGTCTAAAATAGTAGAATGAATGAACAATATACACTACTTGCTCAGAATTTTGAGGGCCTAACAACCCTCCCTGCCCCTTCATAGATCCGCCAATGATTAGAAGGCCCTTATATCATTGTTAAATAGTAACAATATATTTTATAAACGCATAACAAGCGTTATTAACAGTAGTGTGGTTGAAATCGATTCTTAACAGTAGTTTAATGACACACTCTCATTTGACGGGTTGTAGATACTACTTGTCACAGTTGTTTCATAGAGTATCTATTTTGCTATGTGTTCTATTGAGTATCGAACAATTCTCTTATGGTTTTACAAGCTGCATATAGACCTTCCAAGTTCTAACCCTAGTTTTTAACAAATTAAATGGAGGCGGCCTCTAACAATACTTCTTCCGTCTCAATTTTATTGTCCCCTGACAAAAAACACGCAGTTTAAGAAAAACATCACCATCTCTCTTACTTTTTGGTAACAAGACAATTTTACCCTTTACTTTTTACCTACCTTTTTGTCTTACATATATAAATTAGGGACAAAATTAACCCTTATCTCATTATTCACTTCTATTTATGGAAGTGGATAATTAAACTGGGACATTCCAAAAAGGAATACTGGATAATAGATATGGGACGGAGGGAATATAAGGGTAATATTTGCATTAATGAAGTTGGGCTATTTATATTGGAGTTGGGCCGGAGTTTTATTAAAGTGGTTGGGCTAATTGATGGGGGCCGAGTGGCCGACTGGCCGAGTAATGAGACCCTTTTTAAAAATTAAAACCATAAATTACACAATCAAACATTCAAACTCTAAAAGTATAGTGTATATCCAAGGGAGGTTCAAACGAGCACAACAACTTTAAATGGGAATTGAGGAACAAATCATAGTGTGTCACTTGTCACAAAACCCATTTCCCTCACGTTTTTAAAAATCAAATATTTCACAAACGGTAAGTCGAAAATTATAAAAATCGGCATTTTTTTCTCTTCGATTTGCTATATCACAAGATATATACTTTCGATGACTTATTTTTTGGGTTTAACAAATTTTACAAAATTAGTAACACATGTGTTACTAGCTGATATCACATGTGTTACCAGTCGGTAACACATGTGTTAGTCGCCGATAACACACGTGTTAGCCTCTGGTAACACACGTGTTACTCGCCGGGAACATGTGTTACTCGCCAGTAACACATGTGTTACTCGCAGGTAACACATGTGTTAGTTATTTGCAAAACCTACCGAAAAACTAAAAAAAAAGTTTGTCGAAAGTATACCCTGTCACATCTCTAATCAACAAGAATAAAACGTTGATTTTTACAGTGCACTTTTTATGATTTATTGAATTACCGTTTGAGAGATATTTATGTTTAAAAAACGTAGGAGAAAGTGAGTTTTGTGACACATAACATATTATGATTGGTTCTTCTATTTTTACCAAAACTTGTATATCTAGTTGAAATAAGATAAGATTATAAACGTGAGCACATAATATTTGACGAACAAAAAAATAATGGAGCACACACAAGGATGTAACATAATTAAGTAGGATGGTAATTTTGCACCTTCAGAATTTAGGTATTAACTTGAAAATACTTTGAGTATCAATCAATATATAGATAAGAAACTAACTGTGACTCATATATTATCGAATTATATACGTACAAATTTATATAGTATATAAGAGTGATTAATTTCATTTTCCTATCTTTACATTACCCTTACCATATAATTAATTAGGTAGTTAATTTACTTAATTTCATTATATAAGAATTATAAGCTACATTAATTAACAAAGTTCATAAGTGCATTACCAATTTGCATTATATTTTTTTTTTCAAAAATGTTAGTTCACTTTACATGTTGTACGATACCTTTAGAAATAATATATCTAAAATTAGGAGGTTTTATTGTGCGGCTGAATATCATAAATAAAATTATTTACTTAATTGTTTTCTTATAGATTTCAAAGTGAAATTTTATTTTGCATCGTCTTTTATTTACTGAAATTTATTTAATTGAGAACAAGTACAAAACATATTAAAATTTCGGACCTAACCCCAAAATACAAATACAAATACATAAGGTAAGGGCAGGTGATTAATACAATGTAGGTTTTGATTCATAAAAAAAAAAATAAGCGTTAATAAGTTGTAATGAATGCATTGCCATTCTAAATTTTTGGTGTTTGAATGAAAACTCATGTGCTGTATTTTTCACTATCCTAAGCTAAGAGATGTTCGTATTTGTTTATTATAGGGTTTACGGTCCCATTTGATTTTCATATAAGCTAATGAAATTTATTTTTTGGACTTGTCTTCTATTATATAGAAAGCAAACTATATTATCTTACTAGTTTTAAGACCCGTAAAAACACAGGCTGTTGTTAGAAAAAATAAGATTATAATTTAAATTAGTAATTTCTTATACAAAGAATATCATATATCACATTGGTATATAAAAAAGTACAACACCCATGTTATACTCATACAATATGACCTGTATCAACACGGTTTGACGAAAGAAGATAAGGGAATAGTCAATAATTTGTATCTAAATGTATGAGTATAGTATTTCATTTTTAGTAGCTCTATTAATACTAATACTAATATACTAATACTAACTACAAAGAATGATCTATTTAGTCATCATTAAAAAGGTGATTTCTTTTAGTTTATAATTCGGAGTCAGTGACATGTGTTTACTAAGACCTCTCCCAATGGTGACGGAAAGTGACAGAAACCGACGCGCCACATCAGCGCCACGTCAACCTTTTCACCCAACTGACAGAAACTGACAGGCCCCTCCCAACAGTCATCCGTCAGTTTCCCGTTAGTTTCATATTCCATGGACCCACACCAATAAACTTAATTAAATAATACACAATAATTAAAATAAAAACACATTTCATTAAAATTAAAAACATTACAATCCTAAAAAATAAAAACATTACAATCCTAAAAAATAAAAACATTAAACTCCTAAAAATAAAAACGTTACACTAAAAATAAAAGTACATTTATTTAAATTTAAACTAATCCGAGCTCGATTCTTCGTCTTGGTCCGCGGCCTCATTCTCGTTCTCGTCTTCACCTTCATCTTCATTTGTCGTTTTGTAGACATTTCCAAATTCTTCAACGACTTCTTTGCGTGCCAACTTAATAATTTGTAATTCCTTTTTGGAGGCCCGTTTCGAAAGACTTTTGCAAAGAAAACTCAAAGCCTTAAACGCCGCCTTTTTTATGTTGTTTTTCTTAGTCGTTTCAAGTGTGTCCGCGGCTTTTAAGGCTTGTGATTTAACCGCTTCGATGGCTTCGAGTTTTTCGGACACAACACTGCTTCGTGACGAAGAACCGGCATCCGAAGATTGAGAAGTCTTTGACGCTTTTCGACCCGGTGGATGACGTATCGGGTCGTCGCGGAACAAGGTCCTCATGTTGGCTTCTAGAGATGACGGGATGTCGTTCGAGCCAAGATCAGTGGCTTCGAATTCGGGTTCGGGTTGAAACGGGCGTTTGTTGCTCATCACGCCTTGCTCGGTGAAGAACTTTGGGAAATGTCTTAGAACCTCCCAACAACTCTCGTAAGTAAATTTCCTTCTCGTTTGGTTGAGAAAAGCTTTCTTGGCCGCATCCACTACGTCTTTATCCCCGGCACAGCTTTGATGGCAACCCTCCCTAAACTTTCTGTGATGGCCTTCGAAAATTCGCATGTCGCCAGCTATTTTGTTCCATTTGCCCGTTAGTTGGTTGAGGTTACGTTTCGTCGGGACAATCGAATTGTAATCCGATTTGACACTTCGCAAAAAACTTTCATTTGTTTGATTGTTTCCGATGACGCCGTTTTCAGAACAATGTATCCACCGTTCGGCCAACATTCTCGCTTCGTCGTCGGACCACCTAACTTGAACCCGAAGTGGTGCGTCCGGATTTTTTCTTGGTTTTTTACCCTTTTTCTTAGGGGTCTCGGGTTAGGTATCGGGTTCGGACTCGGGTTCTTGTTCGGGTTGGAATTGATTTTCGTGATCGGAATCGTCGGAGCTGTCGAGATTTGGAGTTTGTGGAGGTTGTGAGTAACGGGTAGGTGTAGCTTGGTAGCCGTGTGGGTTTGATGAGGAGGTGCCGTGGTATGTGTTTGGTGAATAATCCATGGAAGGTGTGAATTGCGGGTTTTGATACCACCCGGGATGTTGGTAATTTCTTCGTGGGTCGTCGGGTGACATTTGATACGGGTTTACAATTGGTGCAAATTGAGCAAAACCCGTCGGTGGAGGTTGATAGTTATTTGGATTTGGTAGCGGGTTGTTCACCAAGTTTTGCCACATATCGTAGCCAACTTGTTCTTGCTCATTTTGGTTTGATTTGGTTTTGGATTTGGAATTGGTGTTGTTGTTGTTTGCCATTTTTTGGAAGTGAAAGTGATAAAAGATGAGAGAATTGGTGATGTTTGAGTGTGAAAAATGAGATGGATATGTGTAGTATTTATATAGAATTTAAAAAAATAAAAATAAAAATAAAAAGAAAGGAGCCGTTTGTACTATTTTTTTAAAAAAAATTGTTTTTTTTAGCCTCCAACGGCTGTTTTTAAAAAAAAAAATTTTTTTTTTTTAGCCTTCAACGGCTCTTTTTTTTTTTAAAAAAAAAAATTTTATTCGCTCACAGACCCACGGCCCCACGTCCACACCCAAACACCTCGTCGGTTTTCCGACGGAAGAAACCGACGGACCGAACCGACTGCGCCGTGCCATCGGTGTCGGTTCCGTCGGTTTCAACCGACGGAAACCGACCCTCACCGTTGGTACCCGTCTAAAAACCTATATTGACGAATAAGCTACATTATTTTGCAAGCATCAATTAAGTAGTTTCATTCAGTTTAACAGGGCCTCATATATAGGTCCAACTATCAACAATTAAACTCAAGTTATTATGTGAAAACTTGAAATACCAACCCATGAAGTCAATAATAAATATACATGGGGTAAAATAATCTCAATACTAATACAAATCAATGTCAAAATAAAAAAGCGACACAATGACTACAAGTTAATTTACACAATTAATTTCAAAGTAATTATGCCATCAATAAAGCAGGAAAAAGATCATGAAAGTACAAGGATTTTGAAAAGAATGGAAGTACGGGTGTCATGTGTACAAAGAGAATACCCACATATTAAAAACCTATTTACCCCTAACTTAAATATCTCACAAACGACAAATCGAAAAATTATGAAAATTGCACCATTAGATTCAACGTTTGATCCTCTTCGATTTGCCGTCCATCAAGACATACTTTCAATGAAAAAAATTTCACCTTTTTTTGGTGGGTTTTACTAATTGGTAACACATGTGTTAATATTTGATTAAATATTTAATTTAAGTATAGAGTTTAGGGATTAAGGTTTATGATTTATGATTTATTAGGGTTTAGGGTTTAATAGATTTAGGTTTAGTAGGGTTTAGGGTTTAATAGATTTAGGGTTTAGTAAGGTTTAGAGTTTAGGGTTTAGAGTTATATAAAGCGTTTAGGGTTTGGGGTTTAGGGGTTAGGGTTTGGGTTTTGGGGTTTCGGGAGAGAGAAGAAACATACATTGTATGATTTCGTTATCAAGCCACATAATGATTCAAGCTGCATAACATACCACTATCAAAAATTGTAGTAATAACTAAAAGCTCCTAAAATAGCCAAAACAAATATAACCAATTAAGCAATTTAAAACAAATAAATTGAAGAACTAAAAAGAAACTCAAAAAACACAACTTAATACTCACTCAAATCAAATGGCTATAGACGTACCTTATTTCAGTCCATACTCCAGTGTCCACGCAACCCATTCACAGTCTTTTTTCAGCTCGAAACCTTCCAAACTAACACAAAAGATGAATGTTTTAACACACCAATATCTTACTCTTCTGAATTGATAAAATAGCAAACCCACATAATTTAACCAAAACATATCAGGTACACGAAATGCAAAACACAAAATCCTTCAGATATTCAAACCCTAAAATAAAAACAAAGAGAGTAAATAAGTACATAAAAGCTGAACTTGAAATACTAACCTTGATTAAGTGAGAATTTGGTGGAAAGATAAAAACCTAAAAAATTGCATATGAAAAATGACGAAAGGCTTACCTACAATCTGACCTTGAAATCATCATCATCATTCTTCAGAGATGAAGATCAAAACCCAGATGCTTTCAGATCAAATCAAACACCAAAAGTCCCAAAATACCTAAATCAAACCTGAGATACAAACATTAATGTATTTAATTAATCAATACCCAGATGCTTTCAAATCTATGTTACAATAGATTAAAAAACTGAGCTCGAAGCACAGCGTTACCTGAAAATATTTGATGCAACGGGTATTGAAGAAGATGAAGAAAGACAAAGAAGAAGATATAATAATTAATCAGAAATTATTCATATCAGGAGTATAATTTGAATTCTTGAAGCAGAGACATTAGTATGAGAAGAAACAAAAATGGAGACCAGATAAAGAAGAGAATGTGAGTAGCCAGATGAAGAGAAAATATAAACTAATTCTAACTTCTTCTTTTCTGGCGGTGGCACACGAAATGAGGCAGGCGTGAATGGGTTTGGGAGAAGTACCAATCAAATTAAAGCTTCTCAAGTAAGCATATCTAGGTAATTACAAATTTTGAAAGCAAATTAATTTTCTGAATTTATTAAAGAAATTCAAAAATGGAGAAAAATTTCTTAATGCTCATGAAGCCACGTCATCATATATATATATATATATATATATATATATATATATATATATATATATAGTATACATTTCACACAAAAATTGTACAACTTTATGACATCGGCAGATTAACCTAAGAATGACACGTCAGCGTATTTGATTGCTTAATGTGGTGCCAAGTCAGCTTTATGATGTCAGCGAAACTCCCCTTTAATAGATAGGATAGATAGATATATGGACACGTGGACACTTAAATAACAAACATAAATAATTTCATTTTTTTAATATTATATACTTAACTAATTAAATCAATACATTTTTATAAAACAAAATATATAAAGAAAGTTAAACTACTTCTAAGCATTTTCAAGCATGACACATCATCTACTTATTATTTATTATTAATCATTGTCTAAAATTTCTTCTATTATTCACAAATTAAAGATCCTAATAATCTTTTAAGCATGACACACATTCACAAATTAAATCTATATAGATATTAATAATCTTTTATTTACCTATTGATTTGTAGCAATCTTTAATACTTTCTAATCCTCAATTGTTCATAATAATGACTTAATTTGCTATAGCTACCAAATATTATGATATGTATCTTTGAATCAAACCATGAATCAAATATTATATAAAGTTCTTCTATTACTCCATCTCTTTTATAATTTAGTTCACATTCAATTTAAGACGATTTTTCACGGGTTACTAATTTTTCAATAATTTTTTCCATTCATATAAATCTCCACACCTTCATTATTTTGATTATATAGAAAATCAACACCTCAAATACATTAGTTCTTTAATTCAAATTAGAGTATGATTGCCTATCTATCAAAGGGAACGGATTGGGCGTATCGTAGTGACTCAAGGTGGTCAAGTAGGGTCTATTTGGTGAGGAGTTTTTAGGAGTTTTAACTTTTAATTTTAAAAATAAAAGCTCCAAAAATAATAAAAGTCTTGTTTGGTGTGTAATAGCTGTAGCTTTTAATTTAAATGAAAAGCTCCAAATTTAAAAGCTGATGTGTAGTAGCTATGGCTTTTAATTTAAATGAAAAGCTCCTTTTAAATCATTTTATACTTCAAAGTTACAGCTACAGTTAGTTTGCCAAACAATTTTACAGCAACAAAGTTACAGCCTACAGCTTGAACTTACAGCTACAGCCTACAACTACAACCAACAGCTACAGCTACAACCTACAGCTAGTTTTGCCAAACATACCTTAAGTTATCGCCAACTTTTTGTAGGTTTCTATACTTTGTTGAAAATTCCTCAATTGTGTGAGACTATATGTTAATATGGGTGATCAAAAACCGGACTAATTAATGTACGTCTCATCAAATTATTATAACAAAATATGCTATAGCCATTTTCTATATGTTGTGTCAATATGCTATTTTAGTTCTTAGTTCAAGTTACTTTGTATTTATCCTTTCATTTACAATTGTGAATACAAAAACGTAAACTTAACATGTGAGACTTTGCAAATTGGGGGATGTGCATTTGGACAGCCAAAGGCTTTCTAGTCACCTTATTAAGTTGAACGTGTTGCTTCTTGTATTCATCTCGTTTTCATTGTCCTCTTATATTTTTTCTTTAATTTAAGATAAGAATGATAAATGTCAGGTAACACAATTTTATTGTTTTATTTTATTTATGTATATGATATTGTTTAAATTGATTTTAATTCTGTAGTCTATGCTATATAATTAGTTTGAGTTTAAACACACACAAAAATAGTATGCGTCGGTTTGGTGATGAAGAAAACCGACGAAGCGAAATGACGAAGTTGTGCCATTGGTGTCGGCTCCGTCACTGTAAACCGACGGGAACCGACGTTTAGCGATGTTAACTATATAATATTAAAGGTAAATTGGTAAATGTGAGACCCAAAAATTAATGTGACGGGTCACTGATGAGAGTGGTCTATCAGTTTCAATCAGTTTTTAAAAAAAACTGATATGCCGTTGACGTGACTCAGTAGTTTTCCATCGCTAAACGTCAGTTCCCGTCGGTTATTTAAATGGTCATTATTTTATAAACGAGATTTCAAATATATATTATTCTTGATAAAAAAATTTCTATATTATAAAAACAAAAAATTCAAACTTAGAATAATCGTTGTCATGAGTCATGACATTAAGCCAAGTTAACTTAAAAAATTTCTGATAGTTAGCAACTTAGCATGTTGTGTCAAAGAATCTAATGGACATGAACTTGTGCAGAATGGAAGAGTTAATACCCATTTTGATACAGTATAGCAAAAGCCACCTGAAACCTGGTGGCCGAACTATATTCGGGGCAAAATGCCAAGACGTTTGACGTCCCTTTTCTGATCAAAAATTTTTAAACTGTGATCACGATTTCCCATCAGATTGGTTTTTCTTGGACTCAATGCCTTTTGCCCGTTTACTAATGAAAGCCAAAGGTCAGTTTTTAATACCTCTATGGGGGGTATTTCGATACGTACTACCTCTCTTGCCTGTGAATTCATACGAGCTGCAAAACTGATATTATGACAGGTTTAAAGTAAAGGGTTTGAGTCTCTGAAAATGTATCAAACCGTACCCAAAATTTTATTGTACAAACTTTCAATTATCAATATTGTATGCAGAGCCCTGATATAACCTGTAAAAAATGGGCACGGCAAAAATTGACGACTATAAGAATCACGTTAATAGCAAGTCTGTTGACTTATCAGTACTCACAAGCAGCTTCTTCCTCTCAAATATGATTTATAAATTAGATTTTGTGTGATATAAATTATAATTATGAACAAGATAGAGAATAACAGCGTAGAGATCGAGGCCAAAATAGATGCAATTGTTGATAATATCTTGTAACGTATCAAATCGCGGATTGGATTATGGCTTCAATATATCCCATCACTAGAGATCTAAGTTCACAGTTCCCATTTGACAACCCATGGCTGGGTTCAATAATATCCAATTTCTTTATGTAATGGGTTTCTTTTCACCAAGTCATGTGTGTACAGACAAAAACATGGAATAAATCACACAGATGAGAACTATTTTTAAATAAAATCTAAAAAAAATAAAGTTAAACGCTTTCTTCATATGATTAAACCCCACCACCCACTATTTAGTAAAGAATCTGAAAAGATTAAAACAATAAGTGGATGTCAAAGAACGTATATAAACCATGTTCGTCTTCCTAGACCATTCATGATGTCAAGAAAAGTGTTGTGTGTTTCAATCGAAATCTTCAGTTTTGGATTTTCTGATCACTGGAAGGAGAAGCGTGATTAATTTAGAATTCAAGTTAACGTGATTCTTATCGTCGGTTAATTTTTTAACTATAATGGGTCAGATGTTTTGCACATGACCAAGTCAACTAAAGGTTAGTAAATTAACCATTTTTACAAGTTGAGGGTACGACACTCTACCTTTAAAAGTGTAAGGTAGTAGAAGACCCGATTAGTCATATTCAAGGTACTAAAATGCATTTTGGCCTTATTTGATTCTGATGATCCTATGTACATATATATTTCTACGCTCTTTCGAATATCTATACAAAAAGTATATGCCATGTTTTTCATGTTAATTGCAAAATTTGGTATAGATCTTTGAGAAATTGCTCTCCGTAAAGTTCTAATTTGATGTGGTCGGTCGGCCATTATGCGAGGCCGTAAGTGTTTAGACTTATTGTGAGGGATGATCCAGCAACCCCACATCAAAAAAGACAAAAAGCGTTGGCTTTGCTAACAAAAATTTTAAATTTTGAAAAAGATGAAGGGGTTGGTTTACTACTATTTAAGGTACATTTTGAGAAAGCATATGAGAGTGTGAGTTGGAGTTTCCTTCAAGCTATAATGGGTAAGATGGAGTTTGGCTTTCATTTCAATTTTAATAAAGGGTCTCCATCCAAAGAAATTTAGGATGGAGCGTGGGTTAAGGCAAGGAATCCTATATATCCATATTTATTTCTAAGCTCTACAAGTGTTAACTTTGGAGGCTTGCAACAAAGGTAGGGTATTAGTTTAGCCTAGGAGTGATTAAATGTTTCGCTTCTCCAATACGCAGATGATGCGTTATTTTTTGATGAATGGTCTACGGAGAATGCAATTTATTTGGCTTGTGTTCTTGGATGTTATCAAGATATGTCTGGTTTAAAAGTCAATTTCACCAAAAGTAGACTTTATGGTGTAGGCGTTGACATGGTGGAAGTTGGTAGAGTGGTGGAATCATCAAATGTACTCAGGATTGTCTTTCTTTTACATACTTGGACCTTCCCATGAAAGGAACACGGAAAAAGCAAACACATGGGCTGATGTTATTAATAAAATAGATTAAAGACTTGCATGTTGGAAAGCTCATCTTCTCTCTATTGGTGGTAGAAGACTTGGTAGCCTTCCTCTATATTACCTATCTTTATTTCGTGCTCCCGTTGAGGTTGTAAATAGCTTGGATGCTATCAGATGTCGTTTTTTTTATTTTTTATTTTTTTTATCTAAAGAAGATGAACGAAAAGTGATTTGCGTGAAATGGCAAAATACTCTTTTAAACTGACAATTTGGAGGCTTAGGAGTTGGAAGCCTTAGAGCAATGAACATGGGGCTTCTTGGTAAATGGAGATGGAGTTTTCACAATGAACAATCTGCTTCGTGGAATAAAGTTACTCATGAGTTATATGGTCCAAAAAGCGATTTTAATTTAATCAGCGGGTGAGGTCATAAATCCAGAGTTTGGAACAACATTGTTAGTTGTTGTAATGCTTTTGACCACATGGAAATCTGGTTCAGCAGCTCATTTGTTAAAACCATACCAAGTGGGAGGCTAACTACACTTTGGAAAGAAGTTTGGTCCAATTCAGTTTGTAGATTAAAAGATCTTTATCCACGTCTTTATGCTTTGGAAAACAATAAGAATTGCTTGATTGTTGAGCGTTGGGTGTATTCTAATGGCACGTGGACCGGTAATTGGGCTGGAGGGTTGAGCCTCGTGGGCGATCAATGGGTGATTTGAATAGTTTATTGTGTAACAACTCGTACTTAGGAGTATTAATATACCCTAACCATTGCTTGTAATTACTTGTGATTAGTATGAAATAGGACTAAGTTGCTTGCAATATAACGTACATTGAATATACAACCGCAAGTAGTAATCTGATATTGCGTGGATTCCTCGGATGGATTCCGAAACACCGGCTGTTGGTGAGCCTTTTTCGTATGACTTGTAAACCTATTTTAAAGATAAAATAGTCATTATTTACTTGGTATTATTATTGTATAATATAATACGTGAAAACATTCTACGTGTAATATAAAACATGACATACGCGAGAAAATACGCAAATCGAGTCCAACACCTGAATGAGATCAAAAATATGTCTTAGATACTTAAGGAAAGTATTCTAAAAATACCTAGTCATCCCAAATACCATTTACATATCAAGAATGTACGCGAAAAATCAAACGTTAATTATTAACTTTTAAACCGCGCGATTTAACGTCTAACCGACAAACGAACGTAACCCGAGCTCGAGAGACAAGACCCGAGCCCAACCCATGATGGAATGGACCCAGGCCACGGCCCAAGTCATGCCTAGAAGACCCACGGCCCGAAGGCCTAGCCCAAAACCCAATATATGTGACCCACACATATGGGCACCTAAACCACTTAAACACCATCACACCCTTATCTCTTTCCTCTCCAGTTTTCTGAGATTTCCAGCCACAAAAACCGACCACCACTGCCATCCTAACACTCCCCCACGTCCTCCAAGGATCACCAAGCTTCACCATCACCCCCTAAACACACCCTTAGTCGATCTTAACAAGAAGGAAGCAAGGGAACGCACAAGAACACACAGCAGCAGCACCTCTCACCATTTCGACTCTAACTCAACTCTTGTTCGGTATAAATCTTCCCTTTTTACTTTGATTTACTTGGATTAAGTTTATAAACATGTTAGTGTTTCATTCCTACTGATTTGTGTCCAAAATCCTAACAAAATCGTTCACAAAGTGCTATGGACCACCGGATAATAACATTACCCACTGGACAATATTTTAGATCGACTTAGATCGGGCATAACCGAACCAAAACTTAATGAAATCTTGCGGTTCTTAGCTCTAAATTGAAGTATTTTGAGTCTACTCTACAAATATGTAAGCCTTACGATCCAACTCAGTCATTTTCTATTTTTAATAAGTCAAATAAAAGTACATAGCAGATCTGATGAATCTGACCAGAATCTTGACCAAATCAAAATAGGTATATCTTGAGCTATGGAACGAATTAGAACTTGAAACCAGTGGGAAAAGATCAAAAATTTTGTTAGTTTTCCAAAACCTACTGGCACTTCGTGTGAAGTTTTGTAAAACTTAACTTATGACCAGATTATTGAACATATGTCACGAAAACGGGCTGCTTGACCCTTGTCCCTATATAAATTTATATCTCGAGTTGTGTTCGGTTAAAATCGATGTAAAAGTATGCTTTGGAAAGCTAAGACATAGGGGAACATTATATAAAAATTTCACGAGCTATTGTTAAGTCTTACTTAATCAAATAATTACTCCAAATCAGACAAAAACTTAGATATTCTGTCCGTGAATACCCCTCCGTGAATACCCATTTTCGTATAAATTCCGTGAATAAAACTCTCCGTGAAACACTATTGTCGCATAAACAGTATGCGACACTCCTCTAATGTCGCATAGACATTCCGCGAATCACATCCTGCGACACTAATGCTAGTGTCGCATGACCAACCTAATGTCGCATAACTTCTTTATTGTCGCATGAACAATATCCGCGAATGTTAATGTCGCATGAACAGTACTCGTGAACTCGAATTGTCAAAAAAATATTAGTGTCGCATAAGACTTAAGTGTCGCAGAAATAATATAAGCAGTGGTAATGAGTAATACAAAAACAGTGGTAACGAGATAAAAACATAAACAGTGTTAACGTGATGCAAAAACAGTGATAACAAGTAATACATAAACAAACAGTGGTAAAGAGTTATGGGAACTGACAGTGTTAACAAAGTGAATAAATACTGGGAACCAAATAACGTATCCTAGAAAAAAATCGTTAAATCCGACAAACTATATTGTCGCATCACAAAAACTTAAGTTTTGGTCCGTGAATGCCATTGTCGGACCCCTATCCACGGATCCAACTTGTTACTGTCGGATAATCCATGAACCGAAAACTTTATTATCGTATGTATTGTCGGATAGAAACTTAATTGTCGGATAACTTGATTCTCGGATAACCTATTGTCGGATAAGTTAAAAACAAAATAGTTTTAATGTCGTGTATGTAATTGACATAGAATAGTCCGACAAATATCAATATATGTACACATGTATAAAACAATACTTTGAGACTATTACTTCAAACCATCACCAACAGGCCGTACACGTTTCCAAACTATAAACAAAACATGCAAACAAATCAAAGTGTTTGGACATAACTAGTGGAATGAACACTAGCATGAATGGTCTTTTAAGACATTCACTTACACACCACCTTATGCTTAGGGCATTAGAAGGTTGCGGGTTCAGGGAACCTACGGATTTCACGTTTATTAAATTAAACACACGCTTGCTTGGCTCAGGTGAGTCTTACAGCCCCACTTTTTACTGTTTTACTATTGGGGTGAGATATATTGCTTGCTTTCATGAACACAAGTACTAAATTACATATTTACCAAACGGAATTGCATGAGTTTTCTCACCATTTATTTGGGGAAGTCCCTCCATCATATATCGTTAGTTATGGTACTTAAGCGCGAACAATAGTTAATGGATCCATTAGGGAAATGACCCTCCCCGCCCGCGGTCCGGGCAACTACTAATTCGTTACTCAGCTTGCTCCGTTCGGGCATGTCTCGGGGGCAAACACATTACTTACGGGTTAAGCTTCGATTATGAGCCTCATGGCAATGGTAAACTTACTTGCTTTGCAGGATGGCAAAGGCACGGTTTTACGCCTTCGGGCACTACTGATGATAAAACCTTGTGTTCAAAACTGTTATTACTTACAAACCTGTGAGATTCACCAACCATTTTGGTTGACCTGTTTTAGCTTTATATCTCAGGTACACCACAGCAGTAGGACTGCTCACCCTGAGGGGGAAACTATAGCTCGAGTCACATGCATACAAATTTGGAGATTCTGTCGCATTATTTTGCTATAAGGGTTATGTAATAGAATCTCTAGGAGAACATATTTTGAACTCTGGGCTTGTACTTTAATTACAACTAATGAAATACTTTGAGTATTAATGTATAATGTTGCATATAGATGTCGTTTACTTTGCCTTTGTGCTGTGATTATTGATTAGTAACACCCAAAGCTTGCTTCCGCGCATTAGCAAAATTTGGGGGTGTTACAGATTGGTATCAGAGCCTTTGGTTATAGTGAACTAGGTTGCATTTAGTGGGCCTGGACTATGACCGTTAGGCAGTATCCCTATTAAGTATGATTAGGTTCAGTGACTACATGGTATTGGTTTAATTTAACATAGCCTGATCAACTATGTACAATTAAAGGAATATGATGTGAGATCTGAAAAGAATCATGACTGAAACGGGTACACTAGTTGACTCTGACCACGAGAGAAACCGGGACTCAAACATGTCTGTGATTAGACACCCTAGGCTATTATGTGATATATACTTATATACATAGATAGGCCTTACTTCTGCTCGATATCTTAGGCTGTGTTACGTAAGCCTTACAATTCCTAACTCCTTGCCTCTGAATGGCAAACACACCACTCAATACGTCATACACCTCTCCGAAACGTTTCGAATCAGTATCGAATTCAATTACCTAACTCCATCAATCTTCTTTGACGGCAACGCTAGGGTGACGTAGTATATCACCACCACTTCGTGTCTATACTAATGATGATCCACACTGTCAAAATAGGAATCTTACAATTTTCTCAACTTTTTATTCAGAAAACCATGCCGCCACGTAGGCAAATGTACTCCGAGGCCGACCTCAACCGAATTTCAGCTCAAAGGGTAGCTGAAGCGTTAGCTGCCGAGCAATCACGAAGGAGTGAAGATACCACAAACACGAGCACAACTCCTACTCCTACTACCAAACCTTGCACCTACAAGGAATTCAGAAGCTGCGGACCCCACGAATTTAAGGGAACTGAAGGGGCAATCGGACTAGTACGCTGGATCGAGAAAATAGAATCCGTATTTCTTATCTGCAACTGCGCTGAGGAGGACAAGGTCAAGTTCTCCGCCTGCACTTTCTCCGACATCGCCCTTACATGGTGGAATACCTATGCCCAAACCGTGGGCGTTGCTACTGCCTACAAGCTTTCATGGGAAGAAATGAAGAATATGCTAAGGGATGAGTATTGTCCCAGAGAGGAGTTGAAACAGCTGGAAATAGAGTTCTGGAACCACAAGATGCAGGGTGATGACATCACCGGATACACCAACCGCTTCCACCAACTGGCACTTCTGTGCCCAACCATGGTCGATCCTGAGTACAAGAGGATCGAGAAATACGTTGATGGACTTCCCAACAGGATCCAAGACCTGGTAACTTCATCCAAACCAGGAACCATTCAAAGCGCCATCCGTATGGCCCACGAACTCACGGCAAACTCTGTCCGCCGTGGAACCACCTCTTCAGCTGCCGGAAATCACAAACGCAAATGGGAAGGAAATCCCAACCAAACCAACAAAACCAACACCAAAAAGCCTGAGCCTATTAAGGCTTATTCCTCTGGATCTGCTGAACCAAAAGGGTACGTTGGTAACAAACCCTATTGCACCAAATGCAACCGCCATCACGACGGTTCTTGCCCATGTGCCAAGTGCAAACGGTTCGGGCATCTAACCAAGGACTGCCGAGCCAACATCCCTACTCCCAACACCAACGCATCAAAGACCTGCTTTGAATGCGAAAATCCCGGACATTTCAAAAGAGATTGCCCTGCGCTGAAAAACAACAACCCTGCTCGTGGCAGAGCATTTGTCATCAAGGCTGGGGAAGCCAGACAAGACCCGAATGTTGTGACAGGTACTTTCCTTCTCGACAACCTTACCGTTTCAGTATTGTTTGATACCGGGGCTGATAGAAGCTTCATTTCTGAGAAATTTAGCCCATTACTTGATACCACACCATCTGCTTTAGATGCTAAATACATTGTAGAGCTGGCTAACGGCAATCTGATTGAGACTGATAGCATTATACGTGATTGTACCCTAAATCTCTCGAACGAACTCTTTTCCATCGACTTGATACCCGTAGAAATTGGCAGCTTTGATATTATCGTCGGTATGGATTGGTTATCCAAGTACCGAGCTGAAATAGTCTGTTATGACAAACTCGTTCGTATACCTCTTGTCTCCGGTGGAACCTTAGTCCTACAAGGGAAGACCGGTAGACGAAGCCTGAATATCATATCGTGCATGAAAACTAGAAAGTACCTACGGAAGGGGTATCAAGCCATCCTCGCACACATCACTGAAAAGAAGTCGGAGGAGAAGCGACTTGAGGATGTGCCTATTGTGCGGGATTTCCCGGAAGTCTTTCCTGAGGACTTGCCTGGGCTTCCGCCACTCAGACGAATCGAATTCCAAATTGAACTTGTGCCGGGGGCTGCACCCGTGGCACGAGCTCCGTATCGACTAGCACCTTCCGAAATGCAGGAGTTGTCTAACCAATTACAGGAACTCCTGGATAGGGGATTCATTCGACCGAGTTCTTCACCTTGGGGAGCTCCGGTCCTTTTCGTGAAAAAGAAGGATGGATCGTTCCGTATGTGTATCGATTACCGAGAGCTGAATAAGCTGACCATCAAGAATCGGTATCCACTTCCTAGAATTGACGATCTGTTTGATCAACTCCAGGGATCGAGTGTTTACTCAAAAATCGACCTGCGATCAGGCTATCACCAACTCCGAGTGCGTGACAATGATATTCCAAAAACAGCCTTCAGAACTCGCTACGGACATTACGAATTCCAGGTGATGCCATTCGGCTTGACTAACGCACCGGCAGTATTCATGGATCTTATGAATCGGGTGTGTAAACCCTATCTTGACAAGTTTGTCATCGTCTTCATTGACGACATTCTGATTTACTCGCGCAATGAAAATGAACACGCACAACACCTGAAAACCGTTCTGGAACTTCTCAAACACGAAAAGCTCTATGCCAAATTCTCTAAATGTGAATTCTGGATCCAATCCGTTCAATTCCTTGGACACGTCATCGACAACCAGGGAATCCATGTTGATCCCGCCAAGATTGAGGCAATCAAAGGCTGGGAGCCACCAACCACCCCAACCGAAGTGAGACAATTCTTAGGTCTCGCTGGGTATTACCGTCGATTCATTGAGAACTTTTCGAAAATAGCTCAACCTCTCACTGCACTAACTCAAAAAGAGAAGAAGTTCGATTGGACTGACAAGCAAGAGTCAGCTTTCCAGCTACTCAAGCAAAAACTCTGCAGTGCACCCATATTATCCTTACCCGAAGGCAACGATGACTTCGTGGTATACTGTGACGCATCACACCAAGGTCTTGGTTGCGTACTGATGCAACGAGACAAGGTCATTGCTTACGCTTCCCGACAACTCAAAATCCACGAAAAGAATTACACAACCCATGACTTAGAATTGGGAGCAGTTGTGTTCGCTCTCAAAATCTGGAGACATTACCTATACAGTACCAAGTGTACAATTTTCACGGATCACAAAAGTCTCCAACATATCTTCGATCAAAAGGATCTAAACATGCGGCAACGTCGATGGGTCGAGTTGCTTACCGATTACGATTGCGAAATACGCTACCACCCGGGCAAGGCCAATGTTGTGGCCGATGCTCTAAGTCGTAAGGAACGAGTGAAACCCCTACGAGTCCGAGCACTCGTCATGACTGTACACAATGACTTGATAACCCAAATCCTTATCGCCCAACTCGAGGCACTTAAAGCTGAGAACGTGAAACACGAGGCCTTGCGAGGCATGGATAAGCAGTTCGAAACCAAACCAAACGGGGCCAAGTACTTCTCAAACCGAATCTGGTTACCAAGCTATGGAAACCTGCGAGACTTAGTGATGGATGAGGCACATAAGTCCAAATACTCTATACACCCCGGTGCCGACAAAATGTACCATGGCATCAAGGAGTTGTACTGGTGGCCCAACATGAAAGCCGACATTGCTACCTACGTTGGCAAGTGTCTGACCTGTGCTAAAGTTAAAGCCGAACACCAGAAACCTTCCGGTTTGTTACACCAACCTGAAATCCCCGAATGGAAATGGGAGCAAATCACCATGGATTTCATTACCAAACTCCCAAAAACCTCCAGCGGTTGCGATACCATCTGGGTGATCGTGGACCGACTCACTAAATCGGCTCATTTCCTAGCTATTAAGGAAACTGATAAAATGGAGCGTTTGACACGGATCTACCTCAAGGAAATCGTGTCAAGACATGGCGTTCCTATCTCAATCATCTCGGATCGAGATGCTCGATTTACTTCTCGCTTCTGGCAAACACTACAGAAATCTCTTGGTACTCGTCTGGACATGAGTACTGCTTACCATCCTCAAACAGACGGCCAAAGCGAACGAACCATACAAACACTGGAAGACATGCTACGAGCTTGCGTAGTTGATTTCGGTAAAAACTGGGAAGATCACTTACCGTTGTGTGAGTTTTCCTACAACAACAGCTACCACACCAGCATTAAAGCTGCACCTTTCGAGGCACTGTACGGTCGTAAGTGCCGGTCGCCTATCTGTTGGACTGAGGTAGGGGATGCACAACTCACCGGTCCCGAAATCTTGCACGAGACCACCGAAAAGATTGTCAACATCCAAAACCGACTGAAAGCCGCGCGTGATCGTCAGAAAAGTTACGCTGAAGTGAGGCGCAAACATCTCGAATTCGAAGTTGGAGATAAAGTACTCCTTAAGGTGTCACCTTGGAAGGGTGTCATTCGTTTCGGAAAACGCGGGAAATTGAACCCTAGATATATCGGACCATTCGAAATCCTTGAGAGGATTGGTCCCGTGGCGTACCGTTTACAATTACCCGCTGAGCTTAGCAACGTACATAGTACATTCCACATTTCTAATCTGAAGAAATGTCTATCCGATGAAACTCTGATTTTACCCCTCGATGAAATACACATTGATGACAAGTTACACTTTGTCGAGGAACCCATTGAGATTATGGACCGCGAGGTCAAACGCTTGAAACAGAGCCGTATTCCTATAGTCAAAATACGTTGGAATTCTAGGCGAGGCCCTGAATTCACTTGGGAACGAGAAGATCAAGTGCGCGAGAAATACCCACACCTCTTCTCAAACCCCACTCAGACCCCTACCATTACTTAATTTCGGGACGAAATTTCTTTAACAAGGGGAGAATGTAACAACTCGTACTTAGGAGTATTAATATACCCTAACCATTGCTTGTAATTACTTGTGATTAGTATGAAATAGGACTAAGTTGCTTGCAATATAACGTACATTGAATATACAACCGCAAGTAGTAATCTGATATTGCGTGGATTCCTCGGATGGATTCCGAAACACCGGCTGTTGGTGAGCCTTTTTCGTATGACTTGTAAACCTATTTTAAAGATAAAATAGTCATTATTTACTTGGTATTATTATTGTATAATATAATACGTGAAAACATTCTACGTGTAATATAAAACATGACATACGCAAGAAAATACGCAAATCGAGTCCAACACCTGAATGAGATCAAAAATATGTCTTAGATACTTAAGGAAAGTATTCTAAAAATACCTAGTCATCCCAAATACCATTTACATATCAAGAATGTACGCGAAAAATCAAACGTTAATTATTAACTTTTAAACCGCGCGATTTAACGTCTAACCGACAAACGAACGTAACCCGAGCTCGAGAGACAAGACCCGAGCCCAACCCATGATGGAATGGACCCAGGCCACGGCCCAAGTCATGCCTAGAAGACCCACGGCCCGAAGGCCTAGCCCAAAACCCAATATATGTGACCCACACATATGGGCACCTAAACCACTTAAACACCATCACACCCTTATCTCTTTCCTCTCCAGTTTTCTGAGATTTCCAGCCACAAAAACCGACCACCACTGCCATCCTAACACTCCCCCACGTCCTCCAAGGATCACCAAGCTTCACCATCACCCCCTAAACACACCCTTAGTCGATCTTAACAAGAAGGAAGCAAGGGAACGCACAAGAACACACAGCAGCAGCACCTCTCACCATTTCGACTCTAACTCAACTCTTGTTCGGTATAAATCTTCCCTTTTTACTTTGATTTACTTGGATTAAGTTTATAAACATGTTAGTGTTTCATTCCTACTGATTTGTGTCCAAAATCCTAACAAAATCGTTCACAAAGTGCTATGGACCACCGGATAATAACATTACCCACTGGACAATATTTTAGATCGACTTAGATCGGGCATAACCGAACCAAAACTTAATGAAATCTTGCGGTTCTTAGCTCTAAATTGAAGTATTTTGAGTCTACTCTACAAATATGTAAGCCTTACGATCCAACTCAGTCATTTTCTATTTTTAATAAGTCAAATAAAAGTACATAGCAGATCTGATGAATCTGACCAGAATCTTGACCAAATCAAAATAGGTATATCTTGAGCTATGGAACGAATTAGAACTTGAAACCAGTGGGAAAAGATCACAAATTTTGTTAGTTTTCCAAAACCTACTGGCACTTCGTGTGAAGTTTTGTAAAACTTAACTTATGACCAGATTATTGAACATATGTCACGAAAACGGGCTGCTTGACCCTTGTCCCTATATAAATTTATATCTCGAGTTGTGTTCGGTTAAAATCGATGTAAAAGTATGCTTTGGAAAGCTAAGACATAGGGGAACATTATATAAAAATTTCACGAGCTATTGTTAAGTCTTACTTAATCAAATAATTACTCCAAATCAGACAAAAACTTAGATATTCTGTCCGTGAATACCCCTCCGTGAATACCCATTTTCGTATAAATTCCGTGAATAAAACTCTCCGTGAAACACTATTGTCGCATAAACAGTATGCGACACTCCTCTAATGTCGCATAGACATTCCGCGAATCACATCCTGCGACACTAATGCTAGTGTCGCATGACCAACCTAATGTCGCATAACTTCTTTATTGTCGCATGAACAATATCCGCGAATGTTAATGTCGCATGAACAGTACTCGTGAACTCGAATTGTCAAAAAAATATTAGTGTCGCATAAGACTTAAGTGTCGCAGAAATAATATAAGCAGTGGTAATGAGTAATACAAAAACAGTGGTAACGAGATAAAAACATAAACAGTGTTAACGTGATGCAAAAACAGTGATAACAAGTAATACATAAACAAACAGTGGTAAAGAGTTATGGGAACTGACAGTGTTAACAAAGTGAATAAATACTGGGAACCAAATAACGTATCCTAGAAAAAAATCGTTAAATCCGACAAACTATATTGTCGCATCACAAAAACTTAAGTTTTGGTCCGTGAATGCCATTGTCGGACCCCTATCCACGGATCCAACTTGTTACTGTCGGATAATCCATGAACCGAAAACTTTATTATCGTATGTATTGTCGGATAGAAACTTAATTGTCGGATAACTTGATTCTCGGATAACCTATTGTCGGATAAGTTAAAAACAAAATAGTTTTAATGTCGTGTATGTAATTGACATAGAATAGTCCGACAAATATCAATATATGTACACATGTATAAAACAATACTTTGAGACTATTACTTCAAACCATCACCAACAGGCCGTACACGTTTCCAAACTATAAACAAAACATGCAAACAAATCAAAGTGTTTGGACATAACTAGTGGAATGAACACTAGCATGAATGGTCTTTTAAGACATTCACTTACACACCACCTTATGCTTAGGGCATTAGAAGGTTGCGGGTTCAGGGAACCTACGGATTTCACGTTTATTAAATTAAACACACGCTTGCTTGGCTCAGGTGAGTCTTACAGCCCCACTTTTTACTGTTTTACTATTGGGGTGAGATATATTGCTTGCTTTCATGAACACAAGTACTAAATTACATATTTACCAAACGGAATTGCATGAGTTTTCTCACCATTTATTTGGGGAAGTCCCTCCATCATATATCGTTAGTTATGGTACTTAAGCGCGAACAATAGTTAATGGATCCATTAGGGAAATGACCCTCCCCGCCCGCGGTCCGGGCGACTACTAATTCGTTACTCAGCTTGCTCCGTTCGGGCATGTCTCGGGGGCAAACACATTACTTACGGGTTAAGCTTCGATTATGAGCCTCATGGCAATGGTAAACTTACTTGCTTTGCAGGATGGCAAAGGCACGGTTTTACGCCTTCGGGCACTACTGATGATAAAACTTTGTGTTCAAAACTGTTATTACTTACAAACCTGTGAGATTCACCAACCATTTTGGTTGACCTGTTTTAGCTTTATATCTCAGGTACACCACAGCAGTAGGACTGCTCACCCTGAGGGGGAAACTATAGCTCGAGTCACATGCATACAAATTTGGAGATTCTGTCGCATTATTTTGCTATAAGGGTTATGTAATAGAATCTCTAGGAGAACATATTTTGAACTCTGGGCTTGTACTTTAATTACAACTAATGAAATACTTTGAGTATTAATGTATAATGTTGCATATAGATGTCGTTTACTTTGCCTTTGTGCTGTGATTATTGATTAGTAACACCCAAAGCTTGCTTCCGCGCATTAGCAAAATTTGGGGGTGTTACAGATTGGTATCAGAGCCTTTGGTTATAGTGAACTAGGTTGCATTTAGTGGGCCTGGACTATGACCGTTAGGCAGTATCCCTATTAAGTATGATTAGGTTCAGTGACTACATGGTATTGGTTTAATTTAACATAGCCTGATCAACTATGTACAATTAAAGGAATATGATGTGAGATCTGAAAAGAATCATGACTGAAACGGGTACACTAGTTGACTCTGACCACGAGAGAAACCGGGACTCAAACATGTCTGTGATTAGACACCCTAGGCTATTATGTGATATATACTTATATACATAGATAGGCCTTACTTCTGCTCGATATCTTAGGCTGTGTTACGTAAGCCTTACAATTCCTAACTCCTTGCCTCTGAATGGCAAACACACCACTCAATACGTCATACACCTCTCCGAAACGTTTCGAATCAGTATCGAATTCAATTACCTAACTCCATCAATCTTCTTTGACGGCAACGCTAGGGTGACGTAGTATATCACCACCACTTCGTGTCTATACTAATGATGATCCACACTGTCAAAATAGGAATCTTACAATTTTCTCAACTTTTTATTCAGAAAACCATGCCGCCACGTAGGCAAATGTACTCCGAGGCCGACCTCAACCGAATTTCAGCTCAAAGGGTAGCTGAAGCGTTAGCTGCCGAGCAATCACGAAGGAGTGAAGATACCACAAACACGAGCACAACTCCTACTCCTACTACCAAACCTTGCACCTACAAGGAATTCAGAAGCTGCGGACCCCACGAATTTAAGGGAACTGAAGGGGCAATCGGACTAGTACGCTGGATCGAGAAAATAGAATCCGTATTTCTTATCTGCAACTGCGCTGAGGAGGACAAGGTCAAGTTCTCCGCCTGCACTTTCTCCGACATCGCCCTTACATGGTGGAATACCTATGCCCAAACCGTGGGCGTTGCTACTGCCTACAAGCTTTCATGGGAAGAAATGAAGAATATGCTAAGGGATGAGTATTGTCCCAGAGAGGAGTTGAAACAGCTGGAAATAGAGTTCTGGAACCACAAGATGCAGGGTGATGACATCACCGGATACACCAACCGCTTCCACCAACTGGCACTTCTGTGCCCAACCATGGTCGATCCTGAGTACAAGAGGATCGAGAAATACGTTGATGGACTTCCCAACAGGATCCAAGACCTGGTAACTTCATCCAAACCAGGAACCATTCAAAGCGCCATCCGTATGGCCCACGAACTCACGGCAAACTCTGTCCGCCGTGGAACCACCTCTTCAGCTGCCGGAAATCACAAACGCAAATGGGAAGGAAATCCCAACCAAACCAACAAAACCAACACCAAAAAGCCTGAGCCTATTAAGGCTTATTCCTCTGGATCTGCTGAACCAAAAGGGTACGTTGGTAACAAACCCTATTGCACCAAATGCAACCGCCATCACGACGGTTCTTGCCCATGTGCCAAGTGCAAACGGTTCGGGCATCTAACTAAGGACTGCCGAGCCAACATCCCTACTCCCAACACCAACGCATCAAAGACCTGCTTTGAATGCGAAAATCCCGGACATTTCAAAAGAGATTGCCCTGCGCTGAAAAACAACAACCCTGCTCGTGGCAGAGCATTTGTCATCAAGGCTGGGGAAGCCAGACAAGACCCGAATGTTGTGACAGGTACTTTCCTTCTCGACAACCTTACCGTTTCAGTATTGTTTGATACCGGGGCTGATAGAAGCTTCATTTCTGAGAAATTTAGCCCATTACTTGATACCACACCATCTGCTTTAGATGCTAAATACATTGTAGAGCTGGCTAACGGCAATCTGATTGAGACTGATAGCATTATACGTGATTGTACCCTAAATCTCTCGAACGAACTCTTTTCCATCGACTTGATACCCGTAGAAATTGGCAGCTTTGATATTATCGTCGGTATGGATTGGTTATCCAAGTACCGAGCTGAAATAGTCTGTTATGACAAACTCGTTCGTATACCTCTTGTCTCCGGTGGAACCTTAGTCCTACAAGGGGAGACCGGTAGACGAAGCCTGAATATCATATCGTGCATGAAAACTAGAAAGTACCTACGGAAGGGGTATCAAGCCATCCTCGCACACATCACTGAAAAGAAGTCGGAGGAGAAGCGACTTGAGGATGTGCCTATTGTGCGGGATTTCCCGGAAGTCTTTCCTGAGGACTTGCCTGGGCTTCCGCCACTCAGACGAATCGAATTCCAAATTGAACTTGTGCCGGGGGCTGCACCCGTGGCACGAGCTCCGTATCGACTAGCACCTTCCGAAATGCAGGAGTTGTCTAACCAATTACAGGAACTCCTGGATAGGGGATTCATTCGACCGAGTTCTTCACCTTGGGGAGCTCCGGTCCTTTTCGTGAAAAAGAAGGATGGATCGTTCCGTATGTGTATCGATTACCGAGAGCTGAATAAGCTGACCATCAAGAATCGGTATCCACTTCCTAGAATTGACGATCTGTTTGATCAACTCCAGGGATCGAGTGTTTACTCAAAAATCGACCTGCGATCAGGCTATCACCAACTCCGAGTGCGTGACAATGATATTCCAAAAACAGCCTTCAGAACTCGCTACGGACATTACGAATTCCAGGTGATGCCATTCGGCTTGACTAACGCACCGGCAGTATTCATGGATCTTATGAATCGGGTGTGTAAACCCTATCTTGACAAGTTTGTCATCGTCTTCATTGACGACATTCTGATTTACTCGCGCAATGAAAATGAACACGCACAACACCTGAAAACCGTTCTGGAACTTCTCAAACACGAAAAGCTCTATGCCAAATTCTCTAAATGTGAATTCTGGATCCAATCCGTTCAATTCCTTGGACACGTCATCGACAACCAGGGAATCCATGTTGATCCCGCCAAGATTGAGGCAATCAAAGGCTGGGAGCCACCAACCACCCCAACCGAAGTGAGACAATTCTTAGGTCTCGCTGGGTATTACCGTCGATTCATTGAGAACTTTTCGAAAATAGCTCAACCTCTCACTGCACTAACTCAAAAAGAGAAGAAGTTCGATTGGACTGACAAGCAAGAGTCAGCTTTCCAGCTACTCAAGCAAAAACTCTGCAGTGCACCCATATTATCCTTACCCGAAGGCAACGATGACTTCGTGGTATACTGTGACGCATCACACCAAGGTCTTGGTTGCGTACTGATGCAACGAGACAAGGTCATTGCTTACGCTTCCCGACAACTCAAAATCCACGAAAAGAATTACACAACCCATGACTTAGAATTGGGAGCAGTTGTGTTCGCTCTCAAAATCTGGAGACATTACCTATACAGTACCAAGTGTACAATTTTCACGGATCACAAAAGTCTCCAACATATCTTCGATCAAAAGGATCTAAACATGCGGCAACGTCGATGGGTCGAGTTGCTTACCGATTACGATTGCGAAATACGCTACCACCCGGGCAAGGCCAATGTTGTGGCCGATGCTCTAAGTCGTAAGGAACGAGTGAAACCCCTACGAGTCCGAGCACTCGTCATGACTGTACACAACGACTTGATAACCCAAATCCTTATCGCCCAACTCGAGGCACTTAAAGCTGAGAACGTGAAACACGAGGCCTTGCGAGGCATGGATAAGCAGTTCGAAACCAAACCAAACGGGGCCAAGTACTTCTCAAACCGAATCTGGTTACCAAGCTATGGAAACCTGCGAGACTTAGTGATGGATGAGGCACATAAGTCCAAATACTCTATACACCCCGGTGCCGACAAAATGTACCATGGCATCAAGGAGTTGTACTGGTGGCCCAACATGAAAGCCGACATTGCTACCTACGTTGGCAAGTGTCTGACCTGTGCTAAAGTTAAAGCCGAACACCAGAAACCTTCCGGTTTGTTACACCAACCTGAAATCCCCGAATGGAAATGGGAGCAAATCACCATGGATTTCATTACCAAACTCCCAAAAACCTCCAGCGGTTGCGATACCATCTGGGTGATCGTGGACCGACTCACTAAATCGGCTCATTTCCTAGCTATTAAGGAAACTGATAAAATGGAGCGTTTGACACGGATCTACCTCAAGGAAATCGTGTCAAGACATGGCGTTCCTATCTCAATCATCTCGGATCGAGATGCTCGATTTACTTCTCGCTTCTGGCAAACACTACAGAAATCTCTTGGTACTCGTCTGGACATGAGTACTGCTTACCATCCTCAAACAGACGGCCAAAGCGAACGAACCATACAAACACTGGAAGACATGCTACGAGCTTGCGTAGTTGATTTCGGTAAAAACTGGGAAGATCACTTACCGTTGTGTGAGTTTTCCTACAACAACAGCTACCACACCAGCATTAAAGCTGCACCTTTCGAGGCACTGTACGGTCGTAAGTGCCGGTCGCCTATCTGTTGGACTGAGGTAGGGGATGCACAACTCACCGGTCCCGAAATCTTGCACGAGACCACCGAAAAGATTGTCAACATCCAAAACCGACTGAAAGCCGCGCGTGATCGTCAGAAAAGTTACGCTGAAGTGAGGCGCAAACATCTCGAATTCGAAGTTGGAGATAAAGTACTCCTTAAGGTGTCACCTTGGAAGGGTGTCATTCGTTTCGGAAAACGCGGGAAATTGAACCCTAGATATATCGGACCATTCGAAATCCTTGAGAGGATTGGTCCCGTGGCGTACCGTTTACAATTACCCGCTGAGCTTAGCAACGTACATAGTACATTCCACATTTCTAATCTGAAGAAATGTCTATCCGATGAAACTCTGATTTTACCCCTCGATGAAATACACATTGATGACAAGTTACACTTTGTCGAGGAACCCATTGAGATTATGGACCGCGAGGTCAAACGCTTGAAACAGAGCCGTATTCCTATAGTCAAAATACGTTGGAATTCTAGGCGAGGCCCTGAATTCACTTGGGAACGAGAAGATCAAGTGCGCGAGAAATACCCACACCTCTTCTCAAACCCCACTCAGACCCCTACCATTACTTAATTTCGGGACGAAATTTCTTTAACAAGGGGAGAATGTAACAACTCGTACTTAGGAGTATTAATATACCCTAACCATTGCTTGTAATTACTTGTGATTAGTATGAAATAGGACTAAGTTGCTTGCAATATAACGTACATTGAATATACAACCGCAAGTAGTAATCTGATATTGCGTGGATTCCTCGGATGGATTCCGAAACACCGGCTGTTGGTGAGCCTTTTTCGTATGACTTGTAAACCTATTTTAAAGATAAAATAGTCATTATTTACTTGGTATTATTATTGTATAATATAATACGTGAAAACATTCTACGTGTAATATAAAACATGACATACGCAAGAAAATACGCAAATCGAGTCCAACACCTGAATGAGATCAAAAATATGTCTTAGATACTTAAGGAAAGTATTCTAAAAATACCTAGTCATCCCAAATACCATTTACATATCAAGAATGTACGCGAAAAATCAAACGTTAATTATTAACTTTTAAACCGCGCGATTTAACGTCTAACCGACAAACGAACGTAACCCGAGCTCGAGAGACAAGACCCGAGCCCAACCCATGATGGAATGGACCCAGGCCACGGCCCAAGTCATGCCTAGAAGACCCACGGCCCGAAGGCCTAGCCCAAAACCCAATATATGTGACCCACACATATGGGCACCTAAACCACTTAAACACCATCACACCCTTATCTCTTTCCTCTCCAGTTTTCTGAGATTTCCAGCCACAAAAACCGACCACCACTGCCATCCTAACACTCCCCCACGTCCTCCAAGGATCACCAAGCTTCACCATCACCCCCTAAACACACCCTTAGTCGATCTTAACAAGAAGGAAGCAAGGGAACGCACAAGAACACACAGCAGCAGCACCTCTCACCATTTCGACTCTAACTCAACTCTTGTTCGGTATAAATCTTCCCTTTTTACTTTGATTTACTTGGATTAAGTTTATAAACATGTTAGTGTTTCATTCCTACTGATTTGTGTCCAAAATCCTAACAAAATCGTTCACAAAGTGCTATGGACCACCGGATAATAACATTACCCACTGGACAATATTTTAGATCGACTTAGATCGGGCATAACCGAACCAAAACTTAATGAAATCTTGCGGTTCTTAGCTCTAAATTGAAGTATTTTGAGTCTACTCTACAAATATGTAAGCCTTACGATCCAACTCAGTCATTTTCTATTTTTAATAAGTCAAATAAAAGTACATAGCAGATCTGATGAATCTGACCAGAATCTTGACCAAATCAAAATAGGTATATCTTGAGCTATGGAACGAATTAGAACTTGAAACCAGTGGGAAAAGATCACAAATTTTGTTAGTTTTCCAAAACCTACTGGCACTTCGTGTGAAGTTTTGTAAAACTTAACTTATGACCAGATTATTGAACATATGTCACGAAAACGGGCTGCTTGACCCTTGTCCCTATATAAATTTATATCTCGAGTTGTGTTCGGTTAAAATCGATGTAAAAGTATGCTTTGGAAAGCTAAGACATAGGGGAACATTATATAAAAATTTCACGAGCTATTGTTAAGTCTTACTTAATCAAATAATTACTCCAAATCAGACAAAAACTTAGATATTCTGTCCGTGAATACCCCTCCGTGAATACCCATTTTCGTATAAATTCCGTGAATAAAACTCTCCGTGAAACACTATTGTCGCATAAACAGTATGCGACACTCCTCTAATGTCGCATAGACATTCCGCGAATCACATCCTGCGACACTAATGCTAGTGTCGCATGACCAACCTAATGTCGCATAACTTCTTTATTGTCGCATGAACAATATCCGCGAATGTTAATGTCGCATGAACAGTACTCGTGAACTCGAATTGTCAAAAAAATATTAGTGTCGCATAAGACTTAAGTGTCGCAGAAATAATATAAGCAGTGGTAATGAGTAATACAAAAACAGTGGTAACGAGATAAAAACATAAACAGTGTTAACGTGATGCAAAAACAGTGATAACAAGTAATACATAAACAAACAGTGGTAAAGAGTTATGGGAACTGACAGTGTTAACAAAGTGAATAAATACTGGGAACCAAATAACGTATCCTAGAAAAAAATCGTTAAATCCGACAAACTATATTGTCGCATCACAAAAACTTAAGTTTTGGTCCGTGAATGCCATTGTCGGACCCCTATCCACGGATCCAACTTGTTACTGTCGGATAATCCATGAACCGAAAACTTTATTATCGTATGTATTGTCGGATAGAAACTTAATTGTCGGATAACTTGATTCTCGGATAACCTATTGTCGGATAAGTTAAAAACAAAATAGTTTTAATGTCGTGTATGTAATTGACATAGAATAGTCCGACAAATATCAATATATGTACACATGTATAAAACAATACTTTGAGACTATTACTTCAAACCATCACCAACAGGCCGTACACGTTTCCAAACTATAAACAAAACATGCAAACAAATCAAAGTGTTTGGACATAACTAGTGGAATGAACACTAGCATGAATGGTCTTTTAAGACATTCACTTACACACCACCTTATGCTTAGGGCATTAGAAGGTTGCGGGTTCAGGGAACCTACGGATTTCACGTTTATTAAATTAAACACACGCTTGCTTGGCTCAGGTGAGTCTTACAGCCCCACTTTTTACTGTTTTACTATTGGGGTGAGATATATTGCTTGCTTTCATGAACACAAGTACTAAATTACATATTTACCAAACGGAATTGCATGAGTTTTCTCACCATTTATTTGGGGAAGTCCCTCCATCATATATCGTTAGTTATGGTACTTAAGCGCGAACAATAGTTAATGGATCCATTAGGGAAATGACCCTCCCCGCCCGCGGTCCGGGCGACTACTAATTCGTTACTCAGCTTGCTCCGTTCGGGCATGTCTCGGGGGCAAACACATTACTTACGGGTTAAGCTTCGATTATGAGCCTCATGGCAATGGTAAACTTACTTGCTTTGCAGGATGGCAAAGGCACGATTTTACGCCTTCGGGCACTACTGATGATAAAACCTTATGTTCAAAACTGTTATTACTTACAAACCTGTGAGATTCACCAACCATTTTGGTTGACCTGTTTTAGCTTTATATCTCAGGTACACCACAGCAGTAGGACTGCTCACCCTGAGGGGGAAACTATAGCTCGAGTCACATGCATACAAATTTGGAGATTCTGTCGCATTATTTTGCTATAAGGGTTATGTAATAGAATCTCTAGGAGAACATATTTTGAACTCTGGGCTTGTACTTTAATTACAACTAATGAAATACTTTGAGTATTAATGTATAATGTTGCATATAGATGTCGTTTACTTTGCCTTTGTGCTGTGATTATTGATTAGTAACACCCAAAGCTTGCTTCCGCGCATTAGCAAAATTTGGGGGTGTTACATATTGGAGCAATAAAAGTCTTTAGTTCTTTCGAAGTCCAAGCAAGATTATTGGCATTGGCTGCTAGATCATTCATGTGACTTTTCTGTTAATAGGCTATTTAATTTGGTACAAATGAAATTTTTTAATGTTGGTGATGTTTGTATTAAGCACATTTGGAATTCATGGGTCCCGGGGAAAGTTCATATTTGTACTTGTACTTGGAGAGCCGCCTTAAATAAATTTTCGATCCACCTTAAATAAATTTCCGACCCACCTAAACTTTTCTAATCGCGGTGATTCTTTAGAGTCCCCTGTTTATTTATTTTGTACAAGTGGAGAGCTTGGGCCATTGCTTTCTTGGTTGGCTGAAGGTTCGACCTATTTGGTTAAAATTATGCAACTCATGAGAATTCTTCTCATCCTGTCTCGCTATCCATTAATGATATAGTGTTGGAAAAATTTAGGTTAGCTGACAATAATGATAGATTTAGAAACCTAGACGAGGGTATGCAATAAACAAAAAAAAGTTTTTTTGCCCGGAGTTGATCACAATGAAAACTTAACCAAGGAGTAACAAAAATTAAACATCAAATCCAAAAAGAAATTAGAAAATAAAACTTTATATACATGACTTGCGTAAGAAAAAGTGATAATCGTGATTGGATTTTTTTTTATATATAACATAATTAGAAATAAGAACGGGGAGTGTCATAATTGTCATTATGCTATATGTACCTTTATTAGTTTATTGATTTGTTTGGACTTTGAAGAACTGCAAAGGCTGCACACTCTTTTTTTTTACACAGGATGTGCACTCTTATTTTATTGGCTATGCACTTTAGGTATCATTATCTAATGGTTTATGGAAATATTTTTTTTTACATAGATGGGATAAATGATAGGGTATGCAAGTGCATACCCTAGTTTGTACACAACTCCACCCCTGGCTGACAACAAGCAAGTGACAATCTTTTCATGGAGTTCGTTATATTTTCATGTGGTCATTATGGAATTGGCGAAACAGACTCTACATGCTAAAGCACGGGAGCTTGACAACATAAAAAAATTAGAGACATGTTTCCAATGGTACAATGCTTGTCTTTTCTTTAGGTCTCTAATAGGTGTCATCGTTCGAATCTTATTTGGGATATATGGATGTTTAGTCCTATAAGTTTAGTCCCTGAATAGCTATATTCTTTTAATGTATTTCGGTTGCGTTCTTGTTATGTTTTGTGCTCTTTCTCAGAGCCTTTGCCTATTGTACATTAGGTTAAGTTTGGAGTTTTATAAAATTTCTTTGCTTTTCAAAAAAATAAATAAATAAGAATAAAATAACCTCTCAGAAATAACTTTATATATGCATTAGACTCTAATGTATGATTTCATTGTTATTAGGAACAGTCTAATGTATGATCTCTTCGTAGACAGGAGGAATTTACCAAACCACCCTTGCTTTTCTATGAATAAATCAGTCTTCTTTGGTGATTTAGGAATAATATGATGGAAAAAAGTGTTAACCATCTCATTCATTACTTATGGTTTGCTTACTTGTATTAAGTATATTAAATGAAAAAAGTAGTGTATATGAAGATAAGCTGATATGTTACTCTCTCGTGTCTATGAAAAAAAATGTATAATTGTTATGGATCAAACTAGATGCTATTACATTGATTAGTACACAAAGGAGTGTGCAAAACATAACACAACAAAACTTTAGGTTTTATTAACGGATACCTTCTTAGTTATTAATAAGTTTGGACATGCATAAATTATTGTACTTTAATCAATAACTTTAAGGGTCACAAATAAAATTTAGAGGAAAAATACTGAGTTTGTTATCGTATTATTTTTCATAATTTTAGAACCGGTTCAACCCATCATACTTAGTCATTCAGTTTTAGTTATAGCAAGAACCGGTTATTGGTTCAATTTGTTATAACCCGGAATAATTTTTTTTTTAACTATTATTTTTACATTTATTTATGAGTGGTGATTCGTACACCACTAAAAATTAGTCATAAACCATTTTTATACATCGTCGTCTTGTACTATACATCACTGTAAAGCAACTTTAGTGATGTATAGCTGACGGTGTACAAATCACCATCCTTTATTTATTAGTTAAAGAATTAAAGAATTACTAAAAAGACATCCGCGCTAAGCAGCGGAATTTGAAGTTTATTATACATGATGTTGGTACATCACCGATTCCAATATATTCATCTAACACTTATTGTAATAGTAAGATGATTTAGTAATATTTATGTTTGATAGTAGAGGAATCAAACCATTTAAGATTAATACACCTATCATAATGCTAATATGGAAAACATGTCAATTTATTAATTATGTAATTAATGATTATGGTTGTAATATTTTATGAGTTGATAAAAAAGGGTATATTGGTAATTTCGTATCTTTAAATTCTAAGTTTTGTTAAGAAAAGGTCTAAACACTTTATAAGGGTGTTAGATTAGATACTTGAATATAAGTAGCTCAAATATGTTAGTTTTTTATCATGTACACGCACATGTTAATTGCTTGATGCCTTGATAAGTGGTCCGATGGTGTCGGTGTGAAATTGAGGCTTGTGGCTTTTTACTCCGTAACACTTTTGGTAGTACATCTTAAGTAAAAATGTTGGACTATTTATGTAGGTCAATAAAAGTTGATAAAAACTGTTATATCCGAATTATCAAGATACTCAATTTACTTCTAAACAAATAACTTTTCTTGTAAAACACTAGTAGTCGGTAACATTAGTTAATGCACACGCTCCACATCGAAATTAACATGTGATGGACTATGCTGAATATAACCTAGCAGTCGACTAACGAGAAAGGAAAAGAGGAGATTATGTCGATTTTATTTTACAAAGGTAAAATTCAACCTTTCAAGTTTCAATGTAAATGTTTTGGCTTCGCCCCACGAATCATAGATGCTTTCCTATACTACGTGTAATCGTGTATACATTACTACTATCATTTTTTAAGACCCTACAATATTTAGGATACACTTGCAAATCAATTAAACTAGTGGGGCTCATCTTAAACATAACTCACATGGGAACCTACCTAATTTACCCTCCACTTTCCTCACCGACACGCTGTCCCTGTTTTCTAACGTCCATTTTGGACCTTCTTGACATAAAAAGTTTAAACAAAGGACTAAACTTGTAACAAATCCATACTACAAGGGGTCTAAAACCACCTCAAAATTAATAAATTAACATCCACCGCGTGCCAACCGTACACTATTTTATATTCTTTTGTTTTTCACTGTCATACTTTCAGATCTACCCCCAACTTTTCTGTTAATATATATAATATTCTGTATCTGTATCTATCTATATAGCTCTTCATATGCATCAAATTTGCACTCACTATCTACAAATTTCCAACACTTCGATTCGAAATTCAGAACCTAGATCTGTAATCCGGACGCCAGTAAGTTCAATCTCTATATTATCCGATTGTTCAAGTTATTAGATCCGATTTCGAATTGTTAAATTATTGTTAATTTCGTGCTGTGTGATTGTTTATGTCGGTGATATTTATTATATTTGTAGATCAGATTCGTAATGCGTTTGATTTGAATTGTGTAGTTAAATTTGATGCTGATATCATACTGAATTGAATTTTGTGGATGTAATGTGAGTTTGAATGCTGTACTGATTAAAACCTAGCTCAAGCATTGTAATTCGTGATTTTGAGTTAGTGTTGGAAGTGTTTGTAATTCAATATGTGCTCGAATCAATGTGAATAAGTGTAGCTTAAGGTTTGCAAGGTGTATATCGATGTTGTTAGTGTGTATCAGAATGTGTGATTTACTGGATGTGTAACATTATTAGATTTGGAGAAAGTTAAATACCGAATGAGTGATGATAAGTAATCGTTTATATTTAATGAGTGAGTTAATATTGGTATAAAGCAAACTTACGTTTTGATTGGTTTTCCACTGATAAGTAATGTGATCTACATTCTGCGTGATCAGATCCAAAAGTTATGATCCTCATTAATGCTATTTATGATCAATATGTTTTATCACTTGAGTTAAGTTATAGTTAGATCACTTTTTGTGTGGTTGATGAAGTACGAAAGCATGAAAGTTTGAGTGTAAATGGTGGAAGGAATACTGAACTGTTACCATATATAAGCCAGTTTGTTATTTATCTTTATTTTGACTGTGTTCACCTGTTTTGATGTTATGTAGATCTTTAGAACTGACCTTTTAAATTTACACTTACTGGCAAGTTAAAAAGGTCTTGTGGTAATATAAATGGAAGTGGTGCATTGTAGTGCTTGTGTCTTCTTTGTCGGCTCCCATCAAGTTTCATTACTATAAGTGATGTATTTTGGTTGGTAGCTGTGTTTACCCAACTTAATCTGTGCTTCTTTTGTGCTTTAAAAAACTTGTTCTCACTTTTGTATGCTTATAAACCAGCATTCTGCTGGCTTTGGAGACATTTTACTTTAAAATTTGGCCAAGTAAAACTGAGATTCAGTGAATAGCTGCATAACCTGCATTCAGCTAGCTATGTGTCACTATTTTCTTTTTTAAAGCACTTATTTTTCTCTCTCTCGAGAAGCTTTAATAGCGTTCATGATTAAGTCTAATATGCTTGAGGTGCTCTGCAAGTTATGCTAATAGCTTCTCTTTTTGCATAACAGGTTGGTAGGACATATAACTGGTATCTGGAGTAGTCTATCATCTTTCATTCTCTGAGGGAGTTGCGGAACACGCATTATCGAGCATAGTTTGGAAAACCAATACCAGATTCTTCAACTGGTATCTATTATCTATTGAAAATTATGAGATCATTCTTGTGATCTATAGAGATTGCATTTAAGTGACCAATTAGCGTTGTGGAGTATCACACATAACGTTAATTATGAGAGGACGAACAGATGGATCACAGAAGAAACGTTTGCTTACTACTTTTGTTCTTGTAGCAGTTTTCCTTCTTTTCCTGTATTTGTATTTTGGTTCTCAGAGTAAAGGTGAATCAGCTCTAGAGTATGGCAGCCGGTCTCTACGGAAACTTGGATCATCTTACTTAGGTGGGGATGAAGAATCTGATCTTGGCGTCAAAGATGATTTTAAGTTTGGCCTGGATGATGAAGATGGCATTGTACCAAAGAGCTTTCCTGTAAGTCGTTAACATGCAGTAGGATATTGGCTTACTCCTCTTGCTAAAGTCCGTTGTAACTAAAGTTTTGCTGTCCAAGAATATTAAGCTCTTACCTCTCTTAGTATTTTCGGACTTGAATCTGTTATCTTTAGCTAAAGTTTTGCTGTCTGAGAGTTTTAGGTTCTTTCTTTTCTAAAGTATTTTCGGACTTTAAACTGTTAACTTTCTTTCCTGAAGGTCTGTGATGATCGATACTCTGAGTTGATTCCCTGCCTAGACCGGAACCTTATCTACCAGATGAGATTAAAGTTGGATTTGTCTTTGATGGAGCACTACGAAAGACATTGCCCTCTCCCTGAAAGGCGTTTCAACTGCTTGATTCCTCCCCCAACAGGGTACAAGGTGTGGTTATAATTGACTAACATTGGAAAATTTTATTGGTATTATATGTTAATAGCTTTTGGAATTTAGCTGATTTAATCTTATTACTCTTCCCTCCTGTTCTGTTCTTGCAGGTCCCGATTAAGTGGCCAAAGAGCAGAGATGAAGTATGGAAAGCAAACATACCACACACCCACCTTGCACATGAAAAGTCTGACCAGAACTGGATGGTTGTTAAAGGTGAAAAGATTATATTTCCTGGTGGAGGGACTCATTTCCACTACGGAGCTGATAAGTACATCAAATCACTTGCAAATGTAAATATAAGCATATCTCTTATTAATACAGAAACCATAGTTATTTTTGTTTGCTGCATCTGATAAACAATTTAATTGACAGATGCTCAACTTCCCTAACGATATCATGAACAATGAAGGAAATTTAAGAACCGTTCTTGATGTTGGTTGTGGTGTTGCAAGTTTTGGGGGTTATCTTCTTTCATCCGACATCATCACAATGTCTTTAGCACCTAATGACGTGCATCAAAATCAGATCCAGTTCGCCCTGGAAAGAGGCATTCCCGCATATCTTGGGGTTCTTGGCACAAAAAGACTTCCTTATCCCAGTAGATCTTTTGAACTTGCTCACTGTTCTCGTTGTAGAATTGATTGGCTTCAAAGGGATGGCATCCTTCTTCTTGAGTTAGATAGGTTGCTCAGACCAGGTGGATATTTTGCCTACTCCTCCCCTGAAGCATATGCCCAAGATGAAGAGGATCTTAGGATATGGAAAGAAATGAGTGCCCTTGTTGAGCGCATGTGCTGGAAAATAGCTGCAAAGAGGAACCAAACTGTCATTTGGGTCAAACCTCTGACAAATGATTGTTACATGGAGAGAGCTCCTGGCACTCAACCTCCTCTCTGCCGATCAAATGATGATCCAGATGCAGTGTATGGCGTAAACATGGAAGCTTGCATCACACCTTACTCAGATCGTAAGTATATTATTTCTTTGCATTCAGTGCCATAACTTGAAACTTGAGTTTGGTGTGAAAAGGGTTCGTTGAACAACCCAAAATCTTCTTCATGTATACTTATTTGTAGCAAGAGATACATCATTAGTAGTACATCAAATGATCAGAGTCCGTAGTTGACAATTGAGGGTTTAGAGTTTTCACTCAGCTATAAAAGGAGTCCTTGTTATACTTCTGAGTCCATTAGATTTTTTTCAAGTATCAAAATTGAGGTTTATTTTCTTTCTACTTATTCAAGTTTCAAAATTGAGGTTTATTTTCTTTCTACTTATGTCACCAAACTTATTGACTTTGCATTCACATATTTTTCAAATGGTACGTAGCTTCTTGTCAATTGAGTTTGGAAAGTGACATCTTAAAAGTCCTAGACTTTCCAGAGTACTTCGAGAAATTGATTTTTTGTAAGTATTAACTTGTGCAAACACTTAAGTGCTTTACATTTTTCATCAGATGATCATGCAAGTAAAGGAAGCGGATTGGCTCCATGGCCTGCTAGGCTAACTTCTCCACCTCCTCGTCTTGCCGACTTTGGCTATTCAAGTGATATGTTCGAGAAGGACACGGTAAATATACAGCTTTTCTTTGTTGTATATATTACTTTACAAGTGCTGGCCAATTTACAAAATGTTCCGTACTTCTACAGGAGTTGTGGCGTCGTAGGGTTGAGAACTACTGGGATCTCTTGAGCCCAAAAATATCTACAAATACTATAAGGAATGTGATGGACATGAAGGCAAATTTGGGTTCATTTGGAGCTGCTTTAAAGACCAAAGATCTTTGGGTAATGAATGTTGTCCCAGAAGATGGACCAAACACATTGAAGCTTATTTATGATAGAGGCTTAATCGGCTCAATTCATAACTGGTACGTGTTTCCCTATTTATTATTACGTTATAGCTTCAAACCCCAACTGAACCGACCCAAACTTAAAACCATGTTCCACCTGGTTTGCTTCCAGTTATCCAAGGATACGGTGTCAAATTTTTTATATATATTGTGTTTTGAATTTCTCTTTTTGTTGTATTTTCTTCGAGTTCTGAAAATATTTTATTTGATTAAACATAAATGTATGCATATATATGATTTACGTAATATTCATATAACAAATATTTCAAAATGGGTAACTTTTTGGTGGGGGGTTAAATCTGGGTGGGTCAGGTTGCTCAGAAATACTGTCACGTTGTGTTGTGTCCATAGATTTTTAATTTATTTGTAGAAAATTATTATGTTAAAACATGATTATGTGTGACTTCAATAATAGTATATAACTAAATTAAGATGATTTGCGGAGTTTTATACATTTAAAATAATTTTATGCATCATATAACCCTTTCAACTCGTGAGAGATAAACCTAACCAGAATCCAACCCATTCTAACATGCATATGTCAAATTTGTCAAGCTTATATTTATTTAAGATTTTGGGTGATACTTGTATACAGGTGTGAAGCATACTCGACCTACCCTCGAACATACGATCTTCTCCACGCCAGCAACGTATTCTCAGACATCATCGAAAAGAAGGGTTGCAGTGGTGAGGATCTCTTAATCGAGATGGACCGTATTCTAAGGCCCACCGGTTTCCTAATCGTCCGGGACAAAAAACCCGTCATCGACTTCGTAAAGAAATATTTAAGCGCAATACACTGGGAAACAGTGGCAGTGGCAGATTCGTCATCGGAATCAGATGGAGAGGACGTCGTGCTGATAGTTCAAAAGAAACTTTGGCTCACAAGTGAAAGCTTGAGGGAAACAGACTAAGAAGTTTTTGAACCTAAAAACCACTTTTAATTTAAAAAAAAGGGTATTAAAAGAAGGGAAATGGTTCTGTTTTGTAGTATGAAATTGTGATACTAGTTTCTCCTTATGATTTAGTTGATTTATTTGTTATGATTATGATATACATTTGCATCTACAAACAGTTTCTATATTTATTTGTGTATTATTTTAGTTGGATTTAACTTAAATAATCCCATATATGCATACGTTTAAAAAAGTGGCGTTTTTGTATCATTTGATTTATTAGTTTATTGAAATTTTCTATTATATACTCCTGGAGTCTTGGTCCCCTATATCTTGTTCCATATGACATACACTTAACAATATAAAAAGATATCGCGCGTAACATTCATTTAAAACTAAAAGCACAAAATCATTTGTGGAGTTTGGTAGTAAAAATTATTTGCCCGTTTATCTATTAAGCTAAAAGCACGATATCATAGGTGCAGTTTTGCATCACGGATTATTTGCCCATGTAGTTTTAGCAAGATATAAAGTTTTAGCATAGTTAATAAACGGGAGGAAATTAGAGAATTCTTTGACTCGGACAAGGACAAGATTGAATTTGACAATTCTAGTGGTGACGCACGTGCTTATTCTCATGAGTTATACTTAGCAAAACAGTACTGCATTTTATTTCGTGACAAGTCTATATGCATACGATTAATCATTTAATCCTTGTAATCGCCTGAGTTTTTTTATCCTTTTTGCTTTCCTTTCAGTTAAAGTTCCAGAATGTATCCAATATTTGTATTTGTTGTATTTCTGGATTATTTTTTTGTACTCTGTTCTCTCTAGCTCCTTGCTAGTTGATTTTTATACATTAAATTTTTACCGTTCAAAAAAAATTACAAATGCATACGCTATTTAGAGCACAAAGAGTTGTCCTTATATTAGAGTTTGAAATAAATCACCATTTTGATAAGAGTTGCTCTTATATCATAGGATCAGTAAAGTAATCATCATCAACAAGTAAATTCATTCTTCCTACTTTATTTCCATCGTCCGCTTATTAATCGTGTAAACATCAACGACTATGGTGGTTCTTTAGACTCAAACAACATTCTATGTCCCTAATGGGCCACATCAGCAAACGGGACCCCACCTACGAAAAACTGATGTTGTACCACCACTATCATCATCCAGTTGGTCCACGTGGTCAACATTGCCCTTCAAGTTTTCTTGAAGCTTACTCTATAAAACAAGACGTATGTGCATCATCATTCCTCACGCACCTCCACAAAATACACACATGTAAACACTAATCCAAGAAGATAATCATTATCTTCAATCCAACGATCATCCACCCTTAATCTCGTTTAATACAAATCCAAGGGTTACCACATAATTCACAAAGTGTATCAAATCAACCAAAAATTCACCCGCACTCGAGCTTAACTTTTATGCTTGGATCACTTGTCTTAAATTGCTCTTACTTATGCTTCTTTTTATTAGAGTAATTATTTAAATGGTTCCTATGGTTTCTATTTGTTCCATAGGTCGTTTCTGACTTCCAAAAAGTATTTGAATAGTCCATTTTTTAAAACTTTTATTCAACAATAGTTCAAAATGGACTACAGGTGAACAAAACTTTCACAAAATATATTATTTAAATAGTTCATTTTGAACTATCGTTGAACAGACAATTAAATAAATGGACTATTCAAATACTTTTTGGAAGTCATGGACGACCTATGGAACAAATTGAAAACCACGTATACGATTTAAAAAAGTTTACTCTTTTTATTGTTTATTTTGTAAAAGCTTAGATGTTTTTAATTGGATCCTTATTATTCGTGTTTTATACGTTGGGCCTTGTGGGCTTGTGGCACCACCTCAAATATACATAAATCATAATCACGTGCAGCTTTTTGTTTTTTGATGTTTGCCATTATTATTTTATTTTTTTATCATCGTAACTTAAGTATATTATTATGATTAATTGATTATGACTTAGATTATGAATATTAACATATAATAATATATACTATTAAAAGTTTGCTTAGAGGTTATTATGATATTATAAATGCAATATAAATGATCAACGTAAAATTTAACTATTTTGCCATTTCTTTTTTTCTTCTTCTTTTTTTTTTCTTTCTTATTTCAACAAGTTTGCCACCTAGACATGATAACGAGCAACATTTATGTTATATAAAAAAAAACCATCACATCGTTCAGTTACATATTAAATTATTATTTTTATAACCCCATCAATGCAATGACCTGGTTTAGATCAAATGTATTAGTCAAATGAATTATTATTTATTATATTAATAATAGTCTAATTGGAGTTGAGACATGACATGATAGATATAGTGAGAGGAAGAATGTTATAATCTGTTGATTAAGAATGTTGGTTTTGATTGATACATGGTATTACATGATAGGGTCTTATATATGATTAAGAGTACAAATCATTGACTGGCAAAAAAAAAACCTAGATTTAAAGTTTATTTAAATATAAAAATACACTGAATGTTTCGTGGAGAATCATGTAAATCAAAATGATAATAAATATCCTAAAAGTTGTCAGAGCACACGGTGTGCGGAAAGCTTTTTTTTGTTTAACACTAAAAGAACTAACATAACTAATAATAGTTAATCCATATCAGCCTAGAGCGCCTCCCAATCAGTGAAGTCATCATCCGTAAAGATCGTGTTTCCAACGATCGATGTAGTTGATGCTGACTCCTCGATCGTATAGACTGAAGATGCAGTGCCATCCTCTGGATCCCGAATCCAAGCATCTACTGCAGCGATCTCCTCCTCTAGTGGGTCCGTAAGAGTGGGGTGGTCCTGCGCAGTCGTGTTCCACGGTGGGAATAGGTCCCATGGTGGAATATGCGGAGCGGGATCAGGTCCCATATGAAAGGGGCACACAGATATGGAAGGAAAACCCAGAGCAGTGTGGATCTCAGTGATGGTTGTGTGCTGGGCCTCGAGGGCTCTCAGTATCGATCAAATGACAGCAGAGTCCGTGGTAGTCACCCCATGATGAAAGGTGGGTACTCTGGAGGTTCCTGCGGTCTGTCCCTCTGATCGGCGAGATGAAGGTAACCTCGCATGGACGGGACGTAAAAGGAATGTCTCATGAAGTTCACCTCCACCAAGTCCGCCAAGATCTCGTCCAACCGAGGGGGCGGTGACTGTGATCCCCTGACGGTCCTCACCGTCGGTTGTGTCACTACTGGTCGACGTTAATGCCCGGTGTTAAAAAGCCGAAGTTGACAAAAAGACAGTGCGTTAAACAATTTTTTTTAGTTTTTTTTCCTTTCATTGATTTTATTTGTCCAAAAATATGTTGTGGGACCCTTCTCACATCAAGTTTAAAGCTGAATTAGATTAGGGGGTATTTGGGGAACTTATTTTCCAAGCTTATTGCTTATAAGAAAATAAGCCGAAAACTTGGAGCTTAGTTTCAAAGCTCTCACAAATAAGCAAATAAGCAACTTACAATGGGCTTATCCAAACACTATTAAAGGAGCTTATTAAGCAAATAAGCAATGAAAATAAGCTCCTCCAAACACCCACTAGATGTCCGATACTCATAATTGACGGTCTTATCGATAGTCGAGCCAAATTTCATATACATACTCGGAATTCATAGTTTCTTAACATTTTAATAAAGAATTATACTATATTTTGCCATATAAATTTTTAAGATTTTTGTGATTATATTCAAATATATATGTGTGTGCCTCAAGGTCCATGGGGTATGGGCGTATGGGTTGTTGTTTATTTATTGTTTCTTTTGTGTTTGGAGTTGTCTTGTCCCCTTTAATTTCTTTGCTAATAATGGGGAAAACGTCATTCACATTTCTAGCGTTGAAAATTTAACAAAAGCATCAAAATTCGGAGTAATTTCTAGCATATAACAATTATTATTTCATATACTATATCAAATAACCTATATGATCAAGATCAATGAAAATCACTTTTAGGCTTTTAGCTTAACAAATTATTGTATAAAACTTATACGATAATATAGACTTAACATGATGTCTAATTCATTTCATATATAATGCATTAGTTTTGCATATTTTTCTCGTTTTACGTTCATCAGGTGGACCAATCCCTTTGCTTCATCAGTCTTCAAAATATGGACCAATGACCTTGTTAGTTACTCGTATATATTGGGCACATATTTTAAGCATATCTATCTAAATAAATTAGCATAAATATTAAATATTTGTGATTAAATTGGGATTTTAATAGTATTGACTAGCTTTTATGATTGTCAATTTGCATTTGTGAGCATAGCCCACATTCTATTATTAACCATGAGTTTTTGTTCTCAACAAGTCAAATGCACATGGAATGTCATTGTTGCCTACAACCTATCCCATCTTCTTTTCCCATTTAGCTATATATAGGGTAGATTATTATTATTTATGCTTTCATATGTATTTTGTAATATTGTAATGTGATGTTAGAGTTATAAAATACTTTAAAACATATTTTATGTTTATTATTATGTGTGACGATACATGTACTATCTGATTTTTTCGTACACTATTAAATCATCTGATAATGTTGTACTAGTACAATAGCATAACACATGTTTAATGATGTACGGTAAGAAATTAGATGTACGAATCACTATCCGTATTTTATCGAATGTTATTCAATTTTATATATAAAAAGAGGACATCATGTTAATCTATCATTTGATCAATTCACTTTGAAACTAACCCAATGTTAAGTCACAATTGAAGATGTTTAGAATAATTTTTATTTTTGTTTGTTCTTTGAGTTCCAATCCAATACACAACCAACCCATAGGTGGGTAATATATCTTTGACCATTATTATTTATTGTTGGACCTACAATTATAAGACAACTATACGTTTATGATGATAATGACATTGACAAAACATTATCCATACTGGAACAAGTCCTCGTTAAATTTGGAACTTTCTTTTGGACATGAACAACACAATATTTACAAAATGATAACAAATTAGTCCTTTTTTTACTTACAAATGTATGTCTATGAAATCGTGAAAAAATATGCCTAAAAAATTGGTGTCCTTGAAATAGCAAAAAAACATTGAAGTGTACAAGACTAGTGGATGCAACAAAATTGGCATAGTGTCACAAAACGATTTTAGGTAAGAATGTGGGACATGCATGTCTAAATCACACCTAATAAGATTTGACTTCAAGAAACAGAATGACAAAATCTTCATCTTGATGCAGTTAATAACCTATAATCATCAAATTCATTGTCTTGTTGTGAATAATACCAAAAAATTTATAGGAATGTTTGATTAGTCTAAATGTGCTTTAATGATTTTCTATGATTTCGTCATTAATCTAAGATATAAAAAAGAAAGGGAAAAAAGGGGTAGAAGAAGGCAAAAACAAACTTTCTAAAGGTGGGGTACCTAATTTTATTTATTTATGTATATCACCTTGATACCGATAGGTAAATGCGCTGAGTAAATGTAATTTTTGTATCAATTTATTACAATAATTACTATAAAAGAATATACTGAATTATGTCAAAGTATGTTTTAATGAAGAAAAAATTGACCATTTCGTCCTTGTGTTTGTCCAAAAAATCACTGACAGTCCTTCAATTCAAGAAATGCCACAGGCGATCCCTGTATTTGTCATTTTCGCTCACTAATCATCCCTCTTAACTAATTCCATTAGTTTTCTCCGTTAAGTCAAGTGAAATGACCAAAATACCCTTCATCTTTTAAAAAAAATTACCCAACTTATTCTCAAACCCTAAATTTTTACCCAATTTGTCTTCTTTACCCAAAAAAATCACCCTTAGAAAACTTACCACCATCATCATCAGCCTTTATAACCTTTTTCAAGTTTTGTCATTTCAAGATTTCTGCTAAATTCACTGACTATCAGAATCATGACCCTCGAATCATATAATTAAACAATACCCAAAATTTAGAAACCAAACAAAAACACCACAGGAGTTTGATTCTAATACTTTATTTATATAAAAGATTTAGTCATTTCAGTATCTGACATTGGATTATCTTTCCAAAATTTGGATTTCATTTCATTCAAATTTCCCCAAATTCGCCACATAAATTCAAATTATAGAGACCCCCACTCCAATTATGTCATCGACAAACAAGACCTACTGGAGCTTTATTACGAAGACCTACCAACAAAAAAGAAATCGGTGGAATTGGAATCGATGCATCTTCGAACATCGGCGGTGATGGAAAAGGTCTCAGTCGTTCAATTAAATCAGGTATCGAAGCAACCGTTCTAGAAAGATCCAGCGACACTTAAAAATTTAGTAATGAGTAGTGGTCATGATGATGGCGGTAATGGTTGTCGCCGGAGGTTGATGATAGACGGGGAGGTGATGACTTTAGGCGGTGGTGATTAATTCGTGGTCACAATTTGTAACACCCCGCAATTTAAACGCGATTACAAACGCTAAACAATTGTATTTTAGGCTAATTCCCTAACTTTGAGTGAATTCACAACACATTTTAGAGGTAAGTGTAGCAAAACCCAACTAGTTAATACGAGTAGTATTACGATTCATAATTAGTTATAATTATGTACAAAAAAATTGGAACAAACGCGACAAAAATATACGACTGTTGGTGAACAAAATTATTTAATAAAGTAAAATTATTAAATAACATTAACGATTTTTAACAATATTATGTTGATAATATTTACAAAGTATTTTATAACGTATAAACGTTTATTTCGTAAACTAAAACGAAACAAAGTTAAAATTTTATAAACTTAACTAAATTATTTCCATATAATATCTCAACTAAAAATATAACCAAATACATACTTAAAAATTCACCAATTAAAAATATGAAACCATATAAACGGTCGGAAAAACGAACACCACACGGAGCGCAATCGCGGGGAACGAAAAAGGTGGAGACTTTCACCAAAAACCTCACCACCTCCCTTCTTCTTTCTCACTTTTCATTTCACTCTCTCTCTCTACCTTCATTACTCTCTCCATTTTCTCTCTAAAAACCAAACAAAAATCACCAAATACTATATCAAAAACGCGATAAATCGTCAAACTAATTTAGAGAAAAACGACCACGACTACGAGACCTACACTTCCATTTTCTCGGATTTTCACCGCGACAACTTTGTAAGAACCCGACAATCCCGCAAACTCTTAGATTTTTGCTATTTTCTTTGATGTTTCTTGTTTATGATACTTAATATAACATGTTTTAGTGTTCTTAACAATTGAAAATGTCCAAAATCGAACCTAAAGCTCGTTTTTGCAAAAGTTTCGTCGAACAGTTCGTGATGTCGCATTTGGCTTGGGCCAATTGCGACATCAGCCACAACGTCGCAAGAACCCACAACGTCGCACATAGCGACATTACACATGATGTCGTATTAAATTGCGAATGTCGCATATAGCGACGTCATCCCTTATGTCGCACACTATCCTGATGTTGCATATAGCGACGTAGGCCCTAATGTCGCGGTACAATCGCATTGCGACACAAACTCTAACGTTGCACCTAATGTCGCAGAAAACAGAACCTTAAAAACACATGTTTTTCACTAAGTGTCGGAACCAGATTTTACCACTTGATCTTACTCCGGATTTGGAATTCGGATGCGTTTTCACTACAGCAACATAGTAGAAATAAAAATTTTCCAAGCTGACCTGGCAGCTCGACCCCAGCCAGGGGATCTGCCCCTTGGACCCCGCTACCAGGGGCACTGCCCCCGGACCCCCGTACACAATTTCATACTTTATGAAACACAATGAAACAATATGATAATACTTTCAGAGATTATTATTACCAACGAGTCGTATACATGTTCAAACTTCAAACATAAACATCGAGCAAACAATTGGACATAACTTGGTTGTACGAACACTAGCATGGATGGTTAAACTTAGACCTCCACATACTTACTAAATCTCATACGTTTAGGGCGTTAGGAGATTTCAACTAGACTTCTTGGGCTTTAGGCTTTACTAGCACTCAAACATACTTAACTCAACAGGTGAGTTCACAGCCCCTACTTTTACTGTTTTAACTACTTTTGAACAAGGGTGGAAAACATAGTCAACTGCTTTATTAATTGCCATAACTGCTTTTACTACATGATTGTATACGTGTTTACTCGAACGATTAGAGTACTTTGAACTGTTGAACGATTGTGCGAACTAATGTTTATGAAATAACATTCTCATACCATAAACTAAAACAAACGTGGTAAACTAATTGATAAACTGTTTTGTTTGAACGGGAGAACGACCCATGCGTATTTGGCCGGAGAACGACCGGTACTTTTTATGAAAACGCTGGAGAATGACCAGCAACGTATTTTAGTGCCATAGAACGACTGGCCAAGTGGACGGGAGAACGACCCGTACGTTTTGGATGGGAGAACGACCCATGCGTCTTTAGACCGGAGAACGACCGGTACCGTGTTTCGCTGGAGAACGACCAGCGGTGTTTGAACGGGAGAACGACCCGTGCGTATCTAGATCGGAGAACGACCAGTAAACTGTTTTAATTGGACGGGAGAACGACCCATGCGTATCTAGACCGGAGGACGACCGATACTGTTTGTATAACGCCGGAGAACGACTAGCAACGTGTTTTAAACTGTGTCTTGGGTAACATCCCACGTAAACCGAAACTTTGGGCGAACAACCCACTAAACTTATACTTTGGATAACATTCCACAAAACATTACTTGTCTGTTATGGCAATAACCATTTGTGAACGTATTGGTTTAACAACTGTGCTTACAAACTTGATTCAACTATTGCAAACATAAAACATGTGAATTCACTCAACCTCGTTGTTGACTTTTACTATGTTTTTCAGGGAATTAGCTGCGCATGTAAGAACCGCCTGCACGTTGGAACATAGGCGACCCACGAAGTATAGGATGCCAACTTTTGACAACTGAATTTCTTTTATATAACTGAAAGTGTTTAGTCATATTTACGAAATCTACTTTTGTAACTTAATTACTTTTCAACTTGTACGATTCGATGAATCGTAAACTTTGTAACTATTACTTTTGACATCTTAATATATATTATGTTCTCTTGTAATCATAAGCTCTGATACGTATGCATGTACCGTGAATTGTGGCATTCCCCATACTTAACTAAATGCTTCCGCTAAACTAAATCAACGAATTTGAGGGTGTTACACAATTCGGGCACGGAACTTTTGAAAACAGTCGGAAAGGAAAAGGTGAAATGGTGACGGAGGAGAATTAGCGGCGGCGGTGGTGATGATGGGAGGTGGTCGGTCACGGTGTGATTGGCATCATGATCTACTTTCTTCTTCTTCTTCTTCATGATTTGATGTTTTCGATGAAATTTTTATATACTAAAAATGGTGTTTGTAAATTCTTTGTGCTTGATCGGATGATGTGTGGACTGCAAATCACAACACAGGAATATGCTGAAAGTGTTGAGTAGATTGAAGTTATTGATTTTTATAAACTTTTTTTTTCTTTGTTGCAGATCAAATATAGTGTGTAGTTGAATGGTTGAATAAGATCTTCTCTCTCTATTTTTGGTTCATGAAATTTTATTTTACGATTAAGCATATGTGTATCGTAGAGATTTTTTAATTGGAGGTGTAAAGATATGATTTTCATGGTGTATGATTTTAGTTAGGGTAAAATTAGAGTTTGAGAATAAGTTAGGTGATTTTTTTGTGAAGAAGAAGATGAAGGGTATTTCGGTCATTTCACATGACTTAACAAACAAAACTAACGAAATTCGTTAACAGAGACGACTAGTGAGTGAAAATGACAAATACAGGGACTGCCAGTGGCATTTCTTGAATTGAGGGACTGTCAATGATTTTTTGGACAAACATGGGGATAAAACGAGCAATTTTCTCTTTAATGAAACACCCATGAGATGTATGGTTGTTATACAATGAAATGTGTTACGAGTACTCTTCAATGATTGATATATAAAGACAAAGTATATGTTTATATAATAATAATAAATATAAATGTGATAACTACACTATTCAAACTTAATTTGAAGAGTCAGAGTATCCATTGTAGTGCATCAATTGTGATGCCATCAGCGTAAAAGTTATGACTCACAGATCAGATACTTGAATCCGTATCTCAACACATTTAAGTATGATATCTGTCTGGCGTTTATGCTCTTTGCAAATGAGATGAACGCGTACTTTTGTAATATGGTATGGAGGTTAAGAATACCCTCCAAACTACTGTTTCAGTCGTTAGAGTGTAAAGCGAGGTATCACAAATAGTTATACTCAAATCAAACCATAACTAGCATTCGTCTATAAGTCTGCTGTATAAGTATAACTAGTGGTTGAACCATTTAGTTGAAATAAATTAAATAGAATAACTGATAGATGAATATACAAAATATACCCATCATTATTAACTAAAAATATACTTTTTCAATCTATTAAATAGAACAAACAAACAATTCTTTTTATTATCATCAATAAAAAAAGTATTCGACCAAAAAAGGTGCACTAGTGAGCTCCACTCGATACTTTTGTTGTGTACACTTTACTACCCAGCTCACAAACGCGCTTCTTCTTTATATTCCCATTATTTATAATAAGGTCCTGCTACATTTATCAATAACCATATTGTTCCCTTTGATAGTCACATAATAACTCTTATGCCTTTAAAACCTTATTTTGGATAAAGAAGAATAATAGAGAGTGACCATTAAACACCGAAAAACGATATAATGATACAGTTAACAATACATAATATACCTAAAATTTGTTATTTGCTGCACTAACAAGATCAGTGTAGAAAAAGAAAAATTCATCGTAGAAATGCAATTTTACATAATTGATTTTAGTTGTTGCAAGTAATAATAAGATCAATATAAAAATAAAGAAATTGTAAAAATACAATTTTATATACTACAACCAATTGTAGTAAGTAATCTCATGTAAAATGTAGTTAACATACTCACATAAATGAAATGTCCGTTATAAACTAATATGATAAACTTTGAAAACAAAACTATTAGCACTAATATCTATAAGTTCGAAGTGGTACAAGTAGTTTACTCTATCATCATGTTTATACTCATTTTACTATAGATTTTTCATGTTTGTTTTTACTAGCATTCCATTATTATGATATTTAAACATTTGTATGCAACAAATTAACATCACTTTAAGATACTAAATTTAATGTTAAAAAACAAGAAATGTATTGTATTTTAGTGTAACAAGTATGCTTACATTTTTAGGATAAATAAAGTTAATCTGTGATAGTACATATCTACTACAAAATTAATTACATTCAATATGTCGGTTGTATTTTATTCGGATGATAATCATGTTAGTATGAGCTTACACATAAATTATAACCATAATATTTTATTTAAAAGATTATTAAGAAATCCTTTTCGGTTTGACAATGTTCTCATAATAATCTTATACAGCTACACTCAAGAGAAAATGCGATTCATGACGAATATAAAATTAAGTCGCACTTTTTTTACTTATAGGGGCTCAAAGGGATAACACATAAAAGCTTGAGTACCATATTGTAATAAATGTAAATACAAGATGAGACGGGTAATTGCAACTTTACTAATTGGGTATTTATCTCCGAAATATCGTACGTGGCGCTAAAATACGAAAATATCGTGAATGCGCGTGGATTTAAAGTCACATGATCAGGGGCAAAAGTGAGTTTCAAAGGCAAAAGAAGAAGACTTTAATGAGGCCTGAGATTCTATACCAAGTTATCCAAACATTTTTATTTATTCTTTTAGAAGATTAATGCAAAATATATGAGTTGAGTATATTCCAGTTTCAATATTACTAGTATATAACGCTACATCTATATGGCAAGCCCACGTCGCCTTCGTCTCCCATTGTAGTCGCCTTCTTCATATGGCAAGCGCTACCCGTCGCTTGCACTACATTGTCTGACGATAACCTTGCCTGACCGCTTCCGCTCTGACTGAGCTGACCGTCGCACCTGACTTCTATATCCCATTATCCATAGATCTCCTTCCTTATCGTTGCCGGTCTAAGCAGAAGGTTGCTAAGTCAGATGTCTGGTGGGTCGTCTAACTTCATTCACAAAGAAATGGTGTAAGCGGAAGGGAAGGCGTGAATCCTCGATCCTAGCTAGTTTGATCTGTCGAAATAAGGTTCCCGGTTGGCTTTGTATGAAGAAGCCTATCTTTCTAGCCCTAAGTGAGCCATAGATTGTGAGTGAGCTTTGATGTTTTTCTTCTGCCTTTGAAGATAGGGGCATCAAAATACACAATAGGGGACTCTTGAACTGAAAACCAGTCAGAGCCTCAGTCCCTACCATTTTTTTTTAAGAAAATGAAAGCTGACTAGCAATCGCTCGTTTTTCTTATTAGCATGGAAGGAAAGGTTTTCCACAGCATCCGTGGTTTTTACCTGTTCAGGTTACTACAATTAGCGTAGTTATTTGAAGGGCGGACTTCGGAGAGTACCGCTTTTGCCGCCTATTATATTAAGAGAATAGGTCCCGTTCAAGCGGTCCGCCTTTATTCATCTATACCAGCTGCCACGCACGAGCCCATAGAAAGGATTTAAGCGCCAATCCTAAAAAAAAAAAGAGAGGGAACAGAATCACTTTCTTTCAGTGACATATCTAATCAGACTGAATAGGATTTTAAGAGCTGTCACGATCATTCACATCTATTTCAGTAGGCAGGAAGGGCGCGGAAGCTACCGTTTCTAGAATGCAAGCAAGCTAGCGACTCTCCTAGTAGCGAAGGAAAGGGGCATTCGGGAAGCGACTAGTCGCTTCTGGCGAAGCTTCTAGAAGGCCGACCACTACATAGAGAGATCCATATACCAGTCATGAGCGATAGCGAAGCCTAGAGAGGCGGAAGCAGTAGCTTCTAGGACGAAGCCGAGCCACTAGTGGAGTGGCCAAGGAGGCCTACTATACCGATACTGGATTAGTAACCGGTGAAATCCCCAAATCAAAATTTCAGTGAACTATTGAAGCTATCAGTGTGATTGATCAGACAAGTACCAAGGCTTTCGGTAGACTTCTTTCATTTCCGAATTTGCTTGCGACAAGTCCTAGCATTAGTATGAGTTCGTTGACCGCGTAAGGGTGATCCATCTTGATGACGAATTATGAAGCCAGTAAGCAAACAGCGAATCCATGGATATTTGAACCCGAGTCTCCAGGAAAAAGCAGAATATTTGATGGAAGAACGGGGGATCCTTTTGAACAACCTGTTATAATAGGAAAGCCCTATATCTTGAAATTAATTCATCAAGTTGATGATAAAATCCATGGGCGTTCCAGTGGGCGTTATTCACGTCTTACACAACAACCCCTTAAAGGAAGGGCCAAGAAAGGCGGACAACGGGTAGGAGAAATGGAGGTTTGGGCTTTAGAGGGGTTTGGCGTTGCTTATATTTTACAAGAGATGCTTACTTATAAATCTGATCATATTAGAGCTCGCCATTGTTGTGGACAAGGAGAGTAAGGTAGTTGTGTACTAGGATATAGAATCAGGGGCAACTGTCAGCAAATCAAATAAGGGGTACCCAGCTCTCTTAAGTTAAGGAAGTTCGTGACATAATAGGAGTGACTGTAGTCAAGCAAGCAGACGGTTACAGGCAAGCGAGGTAGTGTACTTTTATCCGGGTACCTAGGGGATGAACCGAGTTAGAGACGTATGCTTCCTTGACCGATAGTTTTAGTTTGTGGAACAAGTTGTAGAGATCCCATACTTTATAGAGCTTTCGACAAAAAAAGCGAAACGTATTCTCTTATCTAAGCTTCTTCCCTGTGCATTAGCTCCCCCCATGGTAGATGGTTCAACCACGCCCGGTTCCACGAAATGATTGAGAACTACGACAGGGTCGAAATGCATTTGGTTCTTTGTCTTCAATAAGTATTGCATGACCAAATAATTCAAGGAAGGGCGCACCGCAGGGAGGGTCCTTTTAAGTGGATGACTCGTCGGGCTGTCGGAGGGGACAGTTCGATAGATCGGTATTGAAGTGAGATATTCAATCCTCTTTCTATTTAATGGTATTTCACTGCCTTTCATGTACAAGTATTGCAACTGAGACTGAGAGACAAGGGGGATCCCATTGAACTTGCCTTGATTGAATGAAGGCTAGCTGACTTCGATACTGAATGAACTCGCATGCTGGAGAACCGATGAGAGACATAGTCGATGCCAATATAGCTGTAATTTCACACTTGAGCTTTTCCCTTCGAAGAGTTGATCTTTCATTTAGAATGTAGTGCCCAACAGTTTAAAGGAACGGGTGAAGTCTCGGGATCCGCTCTAGTCGAGTAAGAGATTTCCCCTGTAGAGTAGTCTCCGTATCAGTCCATGGGCTAAGGTGCAATTGCCTTCTTAGAGCCAGTAACTTATGGTCATTTCTTAGTTCTGGTAACCTTAGGTGTTGGTTGTACAGTCTGGTACACGACAATGTTGCCAATTCCCAGAAGACTAATGTACCCTCGTGTATACAGTTGTCCAACTACTTTCTTCCTCCGACTTCTTTAGCCACTTCCGGCTTCCCCGCTTCCGCATCTGTCGTATTCGGGAGAGCTTGCTTCTTGGCGGAGCATTTAGCAATGCTAGCAGCCTGGTGAGGGCTGGCTGTCTGGGGACATTTTAAGGTAGGGCCTGCTGGGCTTGCTTCTCATGAGATTGGGTAAGGGAATCGGAAATGGGCTCATAAACCGGGCGGGCTTTTGGGCACACGGAAAAGGGGAAGTGGATGGAGGGTGCTTCTCAGCTAGAGTTGGGGGTGGGGTCGCTATAGTGGCTAGGGTGAGTCTTCCTACACGGCTGGACGCCCGGCTCTAGACGAATTCCTACGAAACGAGCCAATAGAGAGTGGGGGAAGGGACGGATTTGAGACTACCGACGTCTCTAGCGCTGTTGAGCTAGGGTTTGTTCTTATTGTTTTGTGAACATTAACTGAACCATTACCTGATTCAGCTAGAGAAGGAATTCCCTGTGTTAGGGGAACTGTAACTGGGGTAGCCTTTCCTATTGATGAGATCAAGCCAAAAACAAGCAACCCAAAGGAACAAGCAGATTCAATCGGACGACGAATTCTTGCGTGGAAAAGGGAAATAAAAGGTCCGCTTCCACGATTTCATCTATATTTAATCTCTTAAGAATAGCTTATATAGTCATGATTCAATTCAGATCCACTGACTTTTGATTTCTTTCTCATTTTTCGGATCCTGATTGGAACAATTGAGAAGTAGGAAGACTTTGGCGATTCATATCATAATAGGTAGAATATTTATGTCCCAGCACATAAAATATGAATAATGAAACATGAGGAAGAGTATACCCTGTAGTGACATAGCAGTTCTCCTAATCGACTACTTATCATAATGAACATTCCAAAACTAAAAAAAAGCCCTTTCTCGGATTTGAAGCGATGACTTAAGCCTCTTTCTTAGCTTAGGGCCTTTAAAGTGAAAGAGCGTGACTCTTTAAAATAAAACCATTTGATTCAATTCATGAATTAGCCCACTATGAGTCTACTCTACTGCATTTAAAAAATATATATATATAATTATTAGAATATAATATAGTATATCATTCGTGTTTCTGTTACAACACCGCGGAAGTCAGGGTTCATAAAGGACCTTGCCCCTTCGACTTTTTCTTTCATCGATTGACAGACTCAAAGGCAAAACCGACATTCAAGGATTGAAGATGTATCCGATCCCAGGTGCGTCTTCTTTTTCATATTGAATCTTTTTGTAGAGTAGGCGAGAGAGCCTTTCACAGACAAGTGACATACCTTAGAAAAGAAAGGAGAGACCCTATAGAGGTATCCGTGATAGTTTGTGGTCTTTCTTCCAAAAAGAATATCCACTTAGTAGTAGTTGCTTGGAGAGGTAGAGATGAATGCTTGTTCGTTCCCCCTTTCGTTCTGACAGTACATACCCTCTCATGTAACAATCAGTCTTTCCTCTTAAGCAAGGGCATTCCTAAACCTGCTTTCTCTCCCTTCTTGTCTTAGTATATCTTATAGTCTAGCTTGAACTTGAAGAGTTCAAATCCATTTAAAGGTAACTCCCCCTTCTCAACCCGTATCTTGTTCGTTCTGGAAACACGTCTTCTTATTCCATCTTTTCTCGAATCTCCTTTAACGGAAGAAATAGACGAATTCATACTAATGCTAGTCTATCGATTTGGCCTCATCAGCCTGTTTCTACGCGGATCGGGATCGGAATTGGATATTGTACGACAGGATCCCCATCCAGCCCTGGTGTTTTCGTTTCGCTAACGAGAAAGGCCGGAAAGCGTGGGACCTATTTAAGTGACCAGGCCGATGGACTCAAACTTGAAGTCGGCGTTACTATTTATGTCAATACGAAAGGAGTGGCTGGCTTTTTCTTTTGAGTAGCAGGCAAAGGAGAAAGTAAGTCTTCTGTCATTGCTCCAGTTGGCCCCTTTTCTTCCTTAAATCAGTGATGGAATTGATCCAAGAAAGCGTTTTGAACGTGATCACTTCCTTCGATCTGTAACTGCTATTCAAAAATCGTAGTTCTCGGCTTTCTGCTTTGATGAAAGAAGGTTTCTAGTCTAATCTTAAATAAACCTATAGACAAAGGCCTTCAGAAGAGACATGATGGAACATAATAGGGAATACCCTAACCCTGGGAACCGGGGCCTGGCTATCCTTCGCTTTCTAGATGCAATCTCCTGGTCTTTCGCTCGTAGGTCTTCCCCGAAACCCCCCAGTAACTAAGGTAAACAACGTAGAAAAAGCACCCATTTCTGTACCGGTTCCGAAAGAGCGAAGAAAAAGGGGATGTTTTGTTACTAGGAACAAGAACGTGTTTATAGCCGTAGCGATATAAACAAGAATACTCATCCACCCGAACCTGAAGTAGAAGTCGAGGGGCTGCTCAGTGAGAAGAAGCATCAAATGATTCGGATCAAATTTGATTGACCTAAGGCAGGGAAGTGCAGCCAAGTGAATAGGATAGGGAGAAAGGAAAGTAGGCCTAAGGAGCGCTATTCCTAGAAGCTATTCGCCTAAGGGGTGGTTGCTGTACGTGCTGTTGTCGATGATAGTAAGGTGTTGTCGATTCACCCACACTTCCATTCCTTGTAGAGGAAGGCTAACTGCTTGCTGGCTGGGAGCTGTATGAGCGGTAACGTCCACGTACGGCTCCGTGAGAAGGGCGGTGGACAGAAATGGCCTTGTTGTACCTCACTCTCGTCTTCATACACCTCGGGATATACCGCTTCTTATGCTTGTGCCTATTTTACCTCTGATGAGTATGGGTCTACGAACGTCAATCAGCCATCGCCTTCTTCCTCCTCGTATACCTTTTTACTATCTCTATACTCGTCGTCAGCGCTCGGCACCTTCCTGGCTGTAAGCGTATACCTTTACGGTACATGTTCAGTTTGTCTACTGTTGCCTGGGATACTAGGCACCGTACTGTTGTTTCGGTCGGAGCTTAAGCTTAGGATCTTATACTTGAAGGATCGATAATTTTTTAATATCTTAGGTGGGCCAACCGACCGACCGAGTTGGGCTGGGCGTCCATGTCACAGAACCTTTCTCTAGCCTATTCTCTTTATATTATATATGAAAATAGATAAGAAAGGAGGGCTGGCGAGGCCCGGAACTTCTCCGAGAGGTTCCTTTCGATACTCTGCGCACAGAAGCGATATCGAACATCACTTATTGTCATTTCTCAATTGATGATACTTCATTCATAGCAGGAACCTCACTAACCTTAGAGGCTAGTTACTCAAACTACTGGGGCCCCGCCAGCTTTACCACACCCAAAAGCACCCATTTCTGTACCGGTTCCGAAAGAGCGAAAGGGAAAAAAAAGTAAAAAGCGCATATGGCACGAAAAGGAAATCCGATTTCGGTTGTGGACTAGAATAAAGGATTCCCCCCATACAGAAAGAGAGGCCTTCCTGTACGAGTAGTGAAGAAGCCCTTATCAGAACATAGTTTGAACCCATCTCTGAGAGCTCTAGTCTCAGGTCCGAGGAATTTCCCTTTCTTCATAGGCCGCTAAGGGAAATGCAAGAGCTTTTTTCCCATTTGGCATATGGTACTCAAGCACTAGTACCGTCTAAGCATCCCACAGCTGATGAAAGAGTACCGGCAACTGGTTGAGCTTCACGAACTTGCTGGAAACGGAGTACCGTGCCGGCAGGATCCCTATAAGTAAGAATAAAGTTATGATGGTGGAAATTATGGGGCAGCCGCCCTTTCCTAGAAAACGTCCGACAAATACAGCCGTCCCGAACAGAGGAAAAACCCTCCGACATCAATTTCGAAGTGACTGTAGTCAAGCAAGCAGACGGTTACAGGCAAGCGAGGTAGTGTACTTTTATCCGGGTACCTAGGGGATGAACCGAGTTAGAGACGTATGCTTCCTTGACCGACGACCGGCTACCCCTTTCGAGCTCAGCTGACCCCTTCTTGATTCCGTTTTTTCCCTATTTGAGATAGATGAATCAATGGAACTTTGATCCCCGGTTCCTGCTTGGTCTAATGTCTGGGTGCGTATGGCGGTACACTGAGAGCACCTTTCAAGTCGGCTGAAAAAGAAAGAAAAAAGGCTTTCGTCGTCTTTTTCCCGCTTTCACTATATTTATGCTACTATCTTATAATAATAATAATAATAATAATGATAATAATAATAATAATAATAATAATAATAATAATAGTGAGTTGATTGTATATTCTAAAAAATAATACTAATAATAAAATACATATATGCAATGTACTTTTAGCATGAAATATTGACATTCTAAAGTCACTAAATTAGATTAGTATAAATTGCTAGACTTTTCATCCAGTGTAAAATAAAAATAATAACTAGATTAGTAATAATTAATATATTAGCTATATGAAATCATATTTTTGTTATCAAAAGTCACTAAATCTTTGTATACAATTAGAAGATTGATTGATCATGATGATTTTTAATATTATTAATCGTTAATTATCGAATTTGATTAGGACTTAGGAGATACACCACATGACAGGTTCAATAATCATAAGGTTTGATGTGATTTTCATATGATATTGAGAAGCAATTATTAACTTTCATCGTCTTTGAATAACTCAAACCGTAATCTCTAGTCTTAAAAGACATAAAACTTGATTAACATTGGATGACATCAACAAAATCGGTACACCTTATCTTGATGTTCAATATGTGCTAAATCAAATCAATAATCAAATTAACATCATTTATAAATTGCATATGTCAAGAGTACTACAATTTACACATTATGCATAAACATACGACATGTACAAGGACATTAGGGAAATACTCAATAATGACAATCTTAAATCATTTTCTATTCAAATTAATTTGAGAATAATTTGAGAATTTCTAATTAGGATATAATTTATCTTGGCATTGTTCATATACAAAACTTTTAACTTAGGTTGGCACCAATAGTTTGAGAATTTCTAATTAGGATATAATTGTTGTACATGAATATCCATATGTAATTATCATTTCTAGAATGAGTGTGGTGCACCCTTTCACTAGTAGTGCCTTCTAAGGCTTAACTAGGCATAGTAACTAGTACTAACTAGTAACTATAGTTAACTAGAATTCTACAGCTAATTAATATAGTTCATTTTATTTATAGTGAATGGAAAAAGTCATCCCCAAACTTAAGGTGAATAGATACTTATTGTTCCTTCATGAAAAGAAAAGAAAAAAGAAAATAAGCAACTATTTTAATCCCCAATGATACATATTACATATAAATATGGAAATATATAATGATATAATGATCAATTAATCAATTTTGAGGATACGAAGAGTAATGTTAAAAGGTACAAACCATTTGTGTTGTTGTGACCAATGAAATTGCAAAGAACACATTAATATTTTACGATTTTTACCATATCGGTTTGAAAACATGTATATGTTCAATCGTCCTTTCATAGAATATAATGTCAATTATTTTTTTGTTAAATTAATTAGTTATGTATGTTAACTACCACTATAATCTTGGTTTAACTTGATCATAAAATTTTCACTTAGCTTTCAAAGACTAAAATAATAACATGCACATGATAACTTAATTCATATTATCGTGCGGAAAAAAAACAAAAGAAGGTGATATTAATTTGACATACAAAAAGGAAACATTTATTAATTATTGGTTATCACTAATTGTTATTTTCACTTGTTTAATGTACACAAAGGAAAAATGATGGTTTCACGCGATGTGTAATCCTAAGTGTAAAATCTTTTCTTTATCTTTTTGTTGCTAATTAAACTCAATATACGCAAGGTGAAATAATAATCTGATAACAAAAATAATATGTTGACCTAAAATGGATGAGATTCTATAAGAAAATTAAGTTCCATTTTATAATATGACATATTCAAAGTTCAAACTACAGTTTATATAATTTCCAATTTTCACGTTATATTATTTATATCTATTATCAAACGTGAAGGGTAAATAAATAATAATGAATTTTTTTTATCTAAATTATTGTCATCCCCTCAACGTACAGAAAGGCAGAAATTTACATTATTGATTCATATAGTTTAATTAATATTTCTAAGTGGGATCAAGAAACACAAAAGGTGAAGTAAGTTTAACAAATATTAAAGTCAAAGAGGTGATTCTAAAGTGGAAACATGACCTCATGAATATAAGGCGAAACACATTGAAATTAACTATTATACTGTTAATTTAAGCTAATCATATTATTTACATTAACAAAAATAGATGTTGTGTACTTTAAAGATGCTAAACGTCCCATTTTCTATATTTTGTGTGCAAAATATAAAAATAAGAAACAACGAAGAACATTGTTATTTGCACGCCTGTTAAAAAATCTTGTGTTGTATTAATGTAATTTTATCTACATCAAACATTATTACATTGTTAAAATATCTTGTGTCGAATCATACCATCTTTCTTTTATGTAGATGTTAAACCCGTAAATACACATATATGTCGAATAATGTATCTTCGTTTATTTCAATGTTAAATTAAACCCGTGAATACACACATAGGTCGAATAACAACCATCTTCACTTTTTTAATGTTAAACCTGTGCATACAAACTATGTCGAATAAAATCATATATCATTTGTATGAATTTTAATTATCATCATTATTTTTCTATGTGGATTTAATTGTGATTCTACATATTTGGCTTTAGGGTAAAACATATAATATAATAATATATTTAAATTGGGGGCGAAAACGTTAAAGTTTGTTTGACTAAATATTATTAAGTAGTACTCCCCCGTCCCAAAATTATTGTCCACCAACAAAAAACACACAGTTTAATAAAAGTGAGACCATCATAGTTTTCAACCACTCAAATGGAATCTGCACCCACTATACTCTCTTCGTATTGGTTGAAATGAGAAGTAGACAATTATTTTGGGATGTTCCAAAAAGGAAAAGGTGGACTATAATTTTGGGACGGATGGAGTAGTATTTTATATCAAGAGATGAGATGATTTTGAACGTATTGATTAATGACTATTAAAATATTATTAGCATTATTATCATTTTATTGAAATTTTGGTTTTATTTTGAAAGAGATTTTTTAGGTAAACAAAATATATTTGATTGATTAATTGGGTGTTTGATGAAATTCAATCATTTGATTGGTTAATAGGTTTCAATGTTAACAAAAAAATTCATAAGGAATGTTTTCTTTTATTAAGTTTTAGATAGATATCTTATAAAATTGATTGAGGAATATTAATCCGAGTGAGTAGAAATTTAATTTATAAAGAAGAACTTTGGTGACAGTTTGTTATTTGTAAAATTTCACGAAAACACAACCCTAACTTGATTAAAGATAAAAAACTTGATACCTTAAATTGAAAAATTTAAAATTATATACCTTAAATCGAATGATTTTTCTACACTTTTCCCCAAATTATACCCACAATTGGATACTAAAAAGTTAACACCGAGATTAATGTTTATTAATTATACTAAAAAGTTAATAATCATAATCCTAGCGCCTTAATAAAAAAAAACTAGTTGTATCGTATCGTATAGAATATCGTGAAAAATTGGGGGAACGAGACATTGAAGAACATATTCGCGCGATACAATCATGAGCACCAACAAAACCAAACCAACTGCAACAAAGATTTCAATTTCAATTTCAGAAAGATTTCTTCTGATTTTCAACTGCTCAAATGCCTTTCTCTTTCTCTCTCTAAAACCCCCCTCTCTCTCTCTCTATCTCTCTCTGTGTTTTCTTTCCGGTGATACAATCCAATTTAGCCCTAATTAACTGCTGCTCTCACTCTCCAGAATTCTCATTTTAGGGTTTTCAATTTTCAACCAGTTGAATCATCGGTAATTACTTTCGGTACTATCTCCTCATAAATTACTTGAATTTAGGGTTTCCAGTAACGCACCTTCAGTTTATGCACTTTATTAGTATCCTCGATTTTGTTGAAAATACTGTGATTTAGTGCTACATTTGTGTGTTTTATTGTTTACTTTATTCCACCTTTTGTTTGATCTATGAATTTGAATTAAAAGTGTTGTATGAAATTAGCTCTGAATCATATATTACACAAATATATTTTATATGAATTTATTATTACTATTGGTTATGTATGTCTACTTGCTGTAGGTATTAGTATATAACATTGATTTATATATATTGAATGCTAAATTGGAAATGGTTTCTTTGTTCTAGCAGAGTACTTAGGATTGTCTGCTTCTAAGGCGGCAATGTGTGGATAGTTTTTGGTAATTGATCATTTGGGTTCTAAATGTTATTGGAACAAGGAGATAACATAAGAAGAGTGTTGGATTAATTTTCGTTCTAGCGAAGGATTGATTTGAAGAAAGTGTTGTCTGACTAAACATATGGATTTTGCAAAGCGTTGGTGTAAAAAGTTACGCTCAAAAGAAAAGCCTAAATCGTCACCGAGAAAGGATGTTAGGAGTAACGGAAAAGAAGGTCTCAGAGTAGCAAATGATGAGGCACCCTCAAATGCCACTAAACAGAAGGTTGAAGCTGCTAAACAATATATAGAAAAACACTACAAGGAGCAGATGAAAAATCTGAATGAGCGAAGGGAACGGTATGAACTCTGTGCATCACCTATCTTGTATAAATAGAGCTAACAGAGTTCGCTATTTGTTGAGCCTAAGTTGTATTTTTAATAATATGCTCTTGATCTTCAGACATTCCACTAAATCAAAGCCTTGATAATAATTGATACTACCGTAAAGAAATAGTATTTCATTGGTTCAAGGTGAATTGATGACTTAAAAACCATTGTCGATGTAGGCGTCACGTACTTGAGAGGAAGTTGGCTGATTCAGAGGTATCTGAAGAAGAACAAAATAATCTACTTAAACATCTGGAGAAGAAAGAAACTGAGTATATGCGCCTTCAGAGGCATAAAATGGGCGCTGATGATTTCGAGCCATTGACTATGATAGGAAAGGGTGCATTTGGAGAGGTATTCTACCAGTCACCACTTACAAACTGTGAAAATTTGTTCTATAGTTTAATTTATTTTCCCAACTACATATAAGAGTCGTATCAACTGACCATATTTTGACCTGATTATACCATTTGACTTTTAATGTATTCTGTTCTTTTCTAAAGGGCTTGATGATTGTACTTCCAGGTTAGAATATGCAGGGAGAAGACAACTGGAAATGTCTACGCAATGAAAAAGCTTAAAAAATCTGAAATGCTTCGTAGAGGGCAGGTAGAGATTTTTCTCTGTCAAATTATTTGTTGTGAAGTTTTTTCTTAAACTTTATTGATATTCATTGGAGGTTTTTTAGGTTGAACATGTAAAAGCAGAAAGGAATCTACTTGCAGAAGTTGATAGCAATTGCATTGTTAAACTTTATTGTTCATTTCAAGATGAAGAATATCTGTACCTCATAATGGAATATCTACCTGGAGGAGATATGATGACTTTACTGATGCGAAAGGATACGTTAACCGAAGATGAAGCTAGGTTTTATGTTGGGGAAACCGTGCTGGCAATTGAGTCAATTCACAAACATAATTATATTCATAGGTTGTTACTGACCTTTGTTTTTACTTCATGTTTGTCGCAAGTATGTGACAATTCATCAGAGGATCATTTTTTTTTTCCAACTGCTGTAGGGATATTAAACCTGATAACTTGCTGCTTGATAAATTTGGGCACATGAAGTTATCAGATTTTGGATTGTGTAAACCATTAGACTGTACCAATCTTCAGGAGAAGGATTTTTCTGGGGCTAATAATCTCAGTGGGGCTCTTCAAAGCGATGGGCGCCCTGCAGTGCCCAAGCGTACTCAACAAGAGCAACTTCAGCATTGGCAGAGGAATAGGAGGATGCTTGTAAGTTACCTGTTACAAATATTTGATTATGGGGCCAAGTGGCCAACCTACTTGAGCTTATATCGAGTTATGAGCTTGAACTCAAGTGGGCCTTGAATGGGTCGATCTTTATTGAGTTCGAGTACATGAACAAGCTCAAAACATATAACAGTATAGTTCGAGCTTATATGGACTTGACTCCAATTGTTATCGGAAATTTTGAGCCCTTTCTAACATCTTAGTGTCAAAATAGAGATGCTTATAAGCCAGGTTCTTAGTGAGCTCTTAAAGTGAGCTCAAATCAACTTCACATAATTGACTATGGTTTGAAATGAACTTTGCTTGAGCCATTCATGTTCTCAAATCTTCTTGAGCTGAGATCGAGTTTGCATAAACAATGCTCGTCGAGCGACCAAATTGCACTTGAGCTGGGTCGGCTCATTTGCAGTTCTATTTGAGATTGCTTTGCATTTTGGATTAGACCTGTATATTGTGTGTAATTAAAGCCAGCCAGTCTTAAATATCTGTATCTCAACACATCGGTGTAGACTGTAGAGCATACTAAGAATCTTCAATGCTGTAATGATGTAGGCTTATTCCACTGTTGGTACACCTGATTATATTGCTCCTGAAGTTTTGCTGAAGAAAGGATACGGAATGGAATGTGATTGGTTTGTATCTTTAGCCTTGTAAAAAGTACTTATATTGCTATTGCTATAAACTATAAAGGAATGTCGAAATTAATTGTATTTTGTTTTCTTGCCGCAGGTGGTCCCTTGGGGCTATCATGTATGAAATGCTTGTCGGATACCCACCCTTCTATTCAGATGAGCCAATGTCTACTTGTAGAAAGGTAACTTTGTTCACTTTAGCATAATACAGAATAATGTTTGTATGTTTGATGATGCTTATAAATTGTTTCTTGTTAATATAGATAGTGAATTGGAGAACTCATTTAAAATTTCCTGAAGAGGCGAAATTGTCTCCCGAGGCAAAAGATCTTATCTGTAAACTTCTTTGCAATGTTGAAAAGAGGCTTGGAACCAAAGGCGCTTATGAAATAAAGGTGGTGTACCTTTAACAGTGCAGCCCAACTGATTTGCGGTTTGTGTGGTTTAGTTTTGCTTATTACAGCTAAAAGTTGCATTGCTATTGACAGGCACATCCATGGTTCAAGGGTATTGAATGGGATAAATTGTATCAAATTGAAGCTGCATTTATTCCAGAAGTAAATGATGAGCTAGATACCCAAAATTTCGAGAAATTTGAAGAGGTGGAAGTTTTAGTTGCTTTTATTTCGGTTCCTTTTCTGTTTTATTTTTTTAATTTTTTCTTAACTTTTGTGTGGGTCTTTATGTGATACCACTGCAGGGGGACAACCAAATTCCTTCCTCAACAAAGTCAGGCCCATGGAGAAAGGTTAGTAAAATATCTTGATTTAGAACTTGCAATTTTAACAGCCTAATAACTTTCCTAGCGGACTTAATTGAATCCTTATTGATTATTTTTCTTCATGTTTAAGATTTTGGGGAATCAGATCTATCTGTTTGTTTTTAGAATAGTATGGTAAAACTAGGACATATCACATCGATAATTCGATATAATATAATTTCAGCAAATTGAGCGCGGCAGTGGAAAATGGAAACATTTTCCCTTTGTTTATATAAGCAGAAAACAAAAATCTTTTAGTTGTTAACTCAAGACTATTGCGAACACATACCACAATGGATCAGGTACAATATGGTTAAAGTCATATAGGTAATATTTTGGCATTCTAATATACAATTTATGTGTTCCAATTATCTTAATGAATCAGCACAATTATTCTGTAGAGTATGTAACAGGGGGCATCAATCCTTCACACACGTCACACGTGCTAATTGTTTATAAAATTTATTATTTATTGTACTAAAATTATAGGAACAAGAAAACCAATTCAACAAGATTCTTTTCTTTTCATACATAAAAAGAGAACATGAAACAATCTTGCGCGAATAGTATGATCAGCCTATATTGCATAGAAGCATAACCCAAATAAGAAAATAAACTATACATACTTAAACAGATGATAAATTCAATATTCCAACACTTGTTCCGAATCTTCCGACTTCTGACATTGTCTTACCTAGAATAAGGAAATTATTATTCTAGTTACAGGCTTTTCTTTTTTTGGTAATATTCATCTTTATATTGTTTATTGCAATATGGAGCGACTCCAGTGGGTAGCACAAATACCCATCGAAACCGCTCTCGAGTTAACATGTATGAAAGTTTTCGGCTCGGCGTACTATTATAGGTGTTCTCTTGAAGACAATTAGTTTTTTCAATCTATTCCGTCAAATGAGATGGCAACACTTAATTACTGTTTTACTTTGATTTCAAAAAGATCACATGTAAGGTGTTTACAGAACGATTGTGTGAATTTAAAGTCAACCAAATTATACTTAACGTTTCAACCATTAGAAAGATCACCATTGAGTCATTGACCAATTGCTGATACAGAATATTGAATAGTAATTTTGGAAAAAATTATCTTTGAAAATACTTAATCTTTAATTAACAAATATGGTACCAATTAATAAAAATCTAACATGGTGTACTTTGAAAAATTTCCTATGTGCATAGATTAGATCATGTGTTTAGATTTATTCATCACTACGTTTATGTCTAGTTTGTAGGTTGCATTAATTGAGTTTCAACCTAGTTAGTAACAAGTCATGTATCAACTTTCCTTTCTTTGTCTTAGTTGGATATCTATTGTGTTCCGTAGGTCAGTAGGTGTATTAGGTAAATTACTATTAATTTTCAGTTGTTTAATGTGTTCCAGTTGCATGAATTTATTGCAATGATTGCGTCATATTGAATTGATAAGTAATGACTCTTAAGGTACTATCCCATGTGGATGGTATAACCTTCAAGGCAATAACATTTGTGTTAATTCGGGTCCACAGTGCAAATACTGTTTTTATATTTGCCAACTTTTGTCGCGTTTTGCGCATGCAGGGTTACGTATACATATGTCCACCCATAATTTTCAAATTCTTGTGGCTGACAACTCTATCTTGCAATTTGATTTCTGAAGCAGACAATAAGTATTCCATTAGCTAATACCACTTTATTTATTCTGAATCACCATCTGGTCAGTTGTCCTTGTATCGTTGACTTGATTTATGCTATCCTGTTTATGTGTGGATCTGCATTTTGAGTTTATCGATCGAGAGCATATTAACGGTCACAAGAAAAGAAAATGTCTTTCTTCCTTCTATTTGTCAGATTCGCAGTGAACCTAATCTTGATTTGTATAAGTAAACTTTGTTCTACACGTCACTGTGATACTTATTGTTATTTATATAGTTTGCTTGGACAAATGAACACTAGTATAATGATTTACTGGCTTAATATAGCAATTGATGAATACGAACTTCATTTAATAATCATGATGCCAACCATACTTGTCTAGTTAATGCTTTCCATTATGATACTACTATGTATTATAAAATTCTATCACATATATATATCTTCTTGGTCTTCTGCGCTGTAATTTTTATACATCTGTTTCTTTTTGTCAACTGCAGATGCTGTATTATTAAGATCTATGACATATATTTCTTCTCGGTCTTCTGCGCTGTAATTGACTAATTTCTATACATCCGTCTCTTATTGTCAACTGCAGATGCTCTCCTCTAAGGATGTCAACTTTATGGGGTACACATACAAAAACTTCGAAATCGTAAATGAACATGAAGTTCCGGGAATTGGTATTTAATTCTCTCCTTGCATGCGTGACTCCTTACACGAATTACTTGTGTGGTTTATTTTGTTAATTTTTAATTGCTCAAAAGTATATCCGAGTTTAAAGCAATAGAATTGTTGCCCTATTGGAAATGGCAAATTTTTAGTTACTCACGTAACAAGTATATCTTCTACCTGATGTTGAACTCCTGGGAATAGGTTCCCGTGAGATACATCAAGTATTGTCTTAATCAAAAATCAATTTCAATTTTTTTTTCCTCCAGCTGAGTTGAAGAAGAAGAGTTCAAAGCCCAAGCGGCCTACAGTGAAGTCCCTTTTTAGTAAGATTCTCTCTCTCTCTCTCTCTCTCTCTCTCTCCAATTAACCATCTGAATAATTGATGCGATGTTCAACTGCAATTAAGAAAATATCACCTGGTCAAATATTTAAATACCCCTTAAAATAATTGACAAAAATAAAGTAACCTTGTGTACCAAAATTAGTGATATCAATATCTTTTAGAGTTTCTAATGTTTTCAATTGAGACTTTGCCTTGACTAAAAGAAAGTGCAACTATTTTTAGACATTTTAAATGAATTATTGCATGTATTCTGTAATGGACGGAGGATTATGTAACTGCTATTGCCTTTGACCACAACTTTTGTTCCTTGTTTGTTTATTTGCATAGATTAACTAGACTTGCTGAACATGTAACATAGAGCAATCCGTGCATTTAGATATTCAAGCACTTTGTCTTTCATGTACTTCCAATTATAGTGATATACAGTTTTTTGAACGGTCATTGGATGGGGCAGATATATTCTGTTCCTGGTGTTGTAGAATCTTTTTTACTTCTATAAATGGATCTTCGAAACATTCTACTTGTGCATTAACTAATAGTCGACTCTATATGTAATTTAAAGTCCTGTCAATCATGACAGCACATTGGGGATCCTGTTGACCACAATCAATGTACTATAACCAAAATTTGTTGTAACGTTCACTGCTGACCAAAATCAATATACGATAACCAAAATTTGCTGAAACGCTGAATGTTACATGTGAATTTTCTATTGGAGTTGATACTCTTAATTTGGGAGTTTGCATCATAAAGCCACAGTTTCCAGAATCCTTTCATTTGCTATAAGATAGCAGAATTTCGTTCATTCGTGAAGTGGCCAATGGGAAAGTAGGAGATTTTTCTTGAAGTTTGCTAAAAGGTAAAGACATGCCAATAAATATTAGACATCCTCAAAAGGGAGAGAATTGTAGTTTTCATGAGACAGATGGAGTCTGTTTAGGTATATATTATTGTTGGTGGGATAATCATGATTACAGAACTTTATTATTATAATAAAGATCTAAGTTCTTGAAAATAAAGTGATTTAGAGGGTTTATGCATCTGAATACATCGTGGATGACTTTGCTTTACCCGCTGTATTATTTGACCGTTTTCAGTTAACTCTTATTGCTTAACTATTGAGCCGTTAGATATGAAATTCAACTCAACTCAACTCAACTCAACCTGTTTGGTATATAAATAGGTTGAAATTGCCACTTCCTGAAAGTAGATAAAAGAAAGGATTGGGTGACTTAGACAGTTAGACAGGCTTTTACTTATTGTCTTGAATTCCTTTCCCTTTACAGAAGAAGAAACAGATTCGACATCCTCTCAACAGACACAAGGAAGCTTTCTCAACCTACTACCTCGCCAATTTGAAGTCTCAAAGCAAAAGGAGTCTACATGAACCATTATTGATCTGTTCATAACAGTCATATAGCCATAGTTAAAATTCAATCAAAAGCAATGCAATGTTCTTTGCAACTGGACAGCTTTCCTTTACGCGTGGGTCGGTAAATACAGGATGAAAGAGGGATTTGCAGTTTGTTCAATTTGCAGATGAACAACGATTTGTTTGATATTATGGATGACAGACCATTTTGTGGCTTTAATTTTTTACCGGGCTTTCAGGTCTCTTGTAAATTGGTTTATTTGACTGTGTATATTTGTTTTAGTTCTTGTAATTGGTGTGTAACTTATCCAGTTGTCAAAGTAACATTTATTTATCTTATTGTTCTTTTAAGTACTTTAATAGTTACAGTTGAAGGTAGTAACCACTTTTGTGTTTGCCAATTCAGTAATACCAATCCGTCTTGTGCCTGAAATTAGTTGCTTTTGTTTCATGCTACGGGTCTCTTGTTAGTCATTATCAGACTGGTTCAGTCACTGTCAAATGAGCAAACCCATCAATTTGAAGGAGTTAATTCGTTAAGAAAGATTCGGAAGTGGTTTTTGATGCAACCTGTTAATTTTTTAACCTACATGTGACCCATGGATCCGATTCATTTTATGTTTTGTTTCATATCCATATAAGTCACATTTGTACAATCAAGATGATTTTGATTTTCCTTTGGTTATGATTTCCTTTTGAATCGTTCGTAACCAGTATGACTTGGTTATGATTTCCTTTGGTTATGATGGCTCATTTAACTGTTTATATGACAATCATTCAGTAATCAATGTTGAGCCCTATATAATGACTGCCATCTTCCACATTTGAGATGTACCAAAAACCAATCTCACTTTCTCTCTACAACTTACACACACTCGAATTTTGCTGCGATTATCAGGCAAGTGATAGTCAGCTCCGGCATTATGGTGCTTATGCTACCGTACCCTGGAAACCGACTCAAAATATGTTTAAGGGTGTGTTGTTCAGCACAAGCTCCGACCATCGAATTCAAACCCTGCTTCTATTTCTGTATTTTCAGTTTTGTTTTATACAAAATATTCCTGAACAAAGTAAATAAGATGCAAATTTATCCTTTGGAGTTATACAATGCATTATATGAGATATAGTTATGGTAAATAATGACATTCATGAAGTCGAAAGTAATATTGCAACTTAGATCTTTTCATATGGATTCGCAAGGGAAAAAACATGCCAAATACTCTTTATTATTATCTGCAAGCTTGGTTGCTGTTGATAGGGAAGAGTTTGACCTTCAAACCATATTTCAATTGGAGTATAATGGAATCACTTGGACAAACTTGGTGACCCTCCACCAATTCCACATGGTAATGATAAATGATGGCACTAGCCACCATTTTCATTTGAATCAAACCCATATCCTTACCTATGCATGTCCTTGGCCCAGCATGAAATGCGGTGAACTTGTAAGACGGTTCATGTTTAATCCCTCCTCTATGCGAAAACCATCTTTCTGGTTTAAATTCCATGCAGTCCTCCCCCCATATCTCTTCCATTCTTCCCATCGAGTAGAAAGACAAAATTATCCTTGTGTGCTTATCAACAACATGACCACTTGGAAGAATATCCGCCTCGGATGGAGACTTATGTTCCAAAGCAACAGGAGGATACAACCTTAACGCTTCACATATACCTCCGTGAAGATAAATCATTCCTCCCAGCTCTTTTATGCCCAAACATTTCCATTTCTGACCACCTAATTGCTTCCCAATCTCCTCTCTGATCTTCTTCTCTACACTTGGGTTTTGGGCAACAAGATAAAAGAACCAAGAAAGAGCCGTGCTTGTGGTATCTCTCCCTGCGATCATAAGATTTAGTATGGTGTCTCTTAGGAACTTTCTTGAGTCGCCGGAAGTCCCACTTTGTCCTTCAAAACCTCTCATCAAAGAAGTTAACAACCCGCTCTCTTGAACGCCCACCTACACTACATCAAATTAGCTAATCACATCATTTTTTTCCTTGACGTATTGACAGATTGAACTATTGAAATGTAGAATTGATTAATCAGGTGTTAAGAAATTCCGTTTTTAGCTATGTACATACAACTTGTATATGCCTAGCTACAATAATTGGCTCAATTCTTGTTACACCTTTTCAAGGTTAAATATGCAGACAGTTTCTACTCATTCACAAGTATCAAAGTTTGAACTACCTCAAAAAATATTTATGCTTTTCTATATGTGCGATTAGAGAATAAACATATACATACAATTTATATATTTGTTGTAGTGTAGTATAGTACCTCTTTTCGAGACAAGCACTTGTATATAAATTCATCAAAAGCCTTCCAAGCTTCCTTCATCTTTTTCTCCTTACCCAACCCAAATCTGTGCTGCAACTTCCAAACTTTCGTTGGCAAAATATGCCTCCACAAAAGAGCTTCTTCGACAACTGCGAAGGCCTTCTCACATGGAACGATTGGTAAATGAAGAGACAAACTTTCAGGATCATAATCTAAAAGCAAAGCACATATAGTATCGAAAGTGAACCTTTGAAATATTTCTTGTAAATCCATCTCTTGACTATGCTCAAGAAGAGGTAGAAGCCCTTTCTCGACTTTGTCCTGTATGCTTATTTCCAAAAGGGTATGAAACTCGGGGTGTTTGAGTAAACACATGGTTGTTTTCCTATGAATTTCCCATAGCTCGTGATCCGAGTTAAATATACCATCACCAAGGATATCAAAGATGTAACGAAAGTCAGGGCCTTTAGGATAGTTCTGAAAATTCTTGCTCAACATGTAATGCACGTTGGCCGGGTCACAAGTGAACAGCATGTGTATATTGGCAAACCAAGGACCTTTGAGCAAGAAAGTACCATCACTAAGTTTGAGGAAATGAGTGGCGTAATCATGGATACGGTGGGCATTTAAAAGCGTTTCCAACGTCATACCAAGAACGGGTAAATCGATAGGGAGGCCCTGCTTTCTTCGATGAAAAAATATGGCACCTGAAATCAACAAGAAAATGGAAAGAAGAAGCATATCAAAGTAGTGAAGGGAAGCCATGGGATTGGTTATTGGTATGAAACTATGAACTATGAACAAAGCTATGACAAAAATGACCAAGATAAGTACTTGTGATGGTTTAATGTTTTTTGGTGTCACGTGCACTCACATGTTGTGTATATGTGTATGCTTTATCATTTGTAAATAATAAAATTAAAATGAAAGGGTTTTGCTAACAGAATTTCCGAGAGCTTTTGATAAAAATAAATATAAGTGCATCAAATATAGTTAAACATTTCTTTTCTATTCACACTTATATTAATATAAAATTAAACTTTGTATTTAATACACTCAAACTTTCCTTTTACAAAACATGTATTAAATGAGATTTAAGATTACTAATAGAAACTTTAAGTGAACTTATGACGCCTAATTATTCTTATAAAAAACCCTTATGTCTTTCGTTAGTAAAACATATAAAAATTTGTTACACTTAATTTCTAGTAAAAAAACAATGTGAAAATGGACATATGCGCTACCAAACGATGCAATGAAAAGGAATTGTTTCCAACCTATAAATTTCATAGTACAACTAATAATTGATCGAGGGAAGGACCATTGCAAATTAATGTGAGTTGTTGTCTAATAAAAAAAGGTATTAAATCAAATAAATGATTACAGTTGGGCACCCACCTTATTTGAACAAAGTCATTTTCTATATGTTAGGCTAAGCTCAATGTAACAATACATGTATAATCTTCACGATTATTACTTATGTCTTGTAGTAACTTTGACTTTCTAAAAAATGTTTTATGTTGATTTCTTATCTAATGAAGCGTTCTTATCTTTGATGTTTATAAACTATAATAATAGATGTAAACCATTTGATCATTTTTGTAGTCTTAAATAAAACTAAGGTGGTTTAGGTATTGGGAGTTTAAAGACGAAAAATTTGACGCTTTTGAGGAAATGGAAATGAAGATATAATGTAGAGATAGATGCTTTTTTGCATAAAGTTGTTAAATGTTTTCATGGTGATGATGGTGGTTTCAGACCCCTAAGTTCAGAAAGGTCAAAAACTGATACGTGGAAAACTATTACTCAAAGTTGTAATAAAATTAACAGCTTGCGGATTTGATTTAATTCATCAATTTCTCGTAAGATAATCAATGGGGAACAAACACAGTTTTGGAATGATATATGGTGTGTTTTAGGGTGTAAGCTTAAGGAATTAGTTCCAAGATTGTTTGCGCTTGAAAAGAACATGAATTGTCTAGTGAGTGAGCATTGGGGTCTTTATGATGGGTGTTGGAGTGGTAAATGGGAATGGGACGAGTGGACGGCCATTAATAGGGAGAGTCCTAAATGATCTTGATCTTTTAAACAACAGGCAATCTCACTCTGTCTAGGCAAGGTTCTGATCAATGGTTTTGGAAGCTAGATCCAAATGGTTCTTTCTCGATGAAAAAGCTAACACAAAAAACTCAGCAAACCCTCCTTCAAGAGTCAACAAATACAGGTAATTTCATATGGAATTCATGGTTGCTGATAAAAGTAAACATTGTGTTTGGCGTGCTTTTTTTGATCGCCTTCCTTCACGGATCAACCTATGCAAATGAGGGGTAATTTTGAACTTTGATGTTTGTGTTTTATGTGGTCTGGGCCCGAAAAAACTGGATCATTGCTTACTAAAATGCCACTTGGTGAGGCCCGTATGGTTGAAAATTTGGAGCTGGTGGCAGATTCATCCGACACAAAACCATTCACTATTGGACATAATCACCGGGAAATTGACTGTTAATGAGAACAAGGTAATTGCGAAGATGTTGAAGGGTGTTTTCTATGTCACAATTTGGAGATGGAGGAACACAATTTTACATGCTTTAGACCAAGAAAGACACAAGTTGCACCAAGTGGATATTTTCCCCAAAATTCAAGGTTTTGCTCTTTTATGGATGGAGAATAGATGTGCACGAAAGGTTATGAAGTTGAGCTCGTGAATTCTTAACCCTCGTGAAATTGATCCGGGTTAAATCATACGCCATCTTAACGTGATAGTAGTATTGGTGTTTTTTCATGTAAATATTTGTAATTATGAGTCAACTATCCTTTGGAATTCGATATTGTAAATTCTTTGGTGTTTTCCTGGTGAGACTTAATAAAATTATTTGCTTTTTAAAAAAATATTAAATGTTTAATAGACGGAACATAAAAAGATATTGTATATTTATAGGGTTACAAGTTCCATTTTGTTATAAAAAAAAGAGGAACCTTATAACGGTAAACATCTAGGTTAGCTTTTTTAACACTTAAATAGAAAATAAAATCTAAAATGTAACCCCATTAGGTAATATTGGATATTTAAACCTTTAATTGAGTTATTGTATGTCCTCTTTACCAATCATCAATTTTTAATATATAGCATGTTCCCCTTTAATAAAATTTATTCATTAATAAGCTACCTTTAATTGTTTACTAATTTATATTGCAAATAGTACAATCACAATCATTTAAATCATTTACTTAATTTTAACCGTAATCTATTTACTACGGAGTATTTGATTAGGGAGTTGATAAATACAACACCAAAATTGTTTCATACACCATATTATACAAGGGTTAAAGCTCATAATACAAGTATATTGTAGCATGACTTTGTTGTTTGAATCAAATTATATGTTGTATTTATCACCACCCATTTGATTATCTTAAAAACAACTTTACTTAATATTTACTCCGTATAACATACCTTTCATTTATTTTAGTTAGAGGTGACGGGTCAAAAGTTTCAAACATGAACCCAAATTGATATGAAAAACTGGTTGACGGTCTTGAGTTGACGGGTTCAAATTGACGTGTCAAAAGTTATCAAGTTGAGCATGATCTACAAAATTTATTTAGATAAACGGGACACTCAGTTTGATATATTGGCCAGTCCATTTCGAGTTGGCAAACTGAATTGCCTTAAAAAAATTCAAAATTATTTGTTCATTTTCGTTAACTTAATCTTGACCTTATAAATACGGGTTAACATATGTCACATAATGACGTGTTAATGGGTTGAAAATTTCAAAACTAACTCATTTATTTTCGCGTCAATCCTGAACATTATTGATGATTACCGTCCAAAATTGTAATAAATAAAATTAAAATATGATATATGAAATAAATTACGAAAATTGTATACCATTATCTACTCAATCTTTATTAAGGACGGTATAACACCCCGCTTTTTCACAAACACTTATTATATTATAAACGGTGGAAGCGCGTCCCAAAATATATTTACCGATATTGCATATACTAAAATGTAACAAATTTTAAACATCACACTTAATATTATATATTTACAAACCATTTACTAAAGATCGGGTGTTATATAACTAACAAAACATAGTTCTAATTTTCCAAAAGGATCAGAGTGAGCGCGGTCAAAATCAAACATTCCATCTCATTCCTAGTCCCGATCCATACTTACCCAAAACCTGCAAAATGTTAAACACGGTGGGATTAGCTCATAGCTAAGTGAATGGAACTGTATCCGACAGTTCAATTCAGAGATAACAAATCATACAACAAATAAACATATCCCAACACAATCAAAGAGGATCGGCGGTTCTTGGTATGCCATCACAAGAACACTTTAAACCACTGGTATGCCATCACAGTGATTTACCGATAGTTTGAAGCTATCTTCACTGACTAGCGTTCATCCTTCAACTATATGTATCGGAAACCCCGCCAGCCAAACAATAGCAACAAACCCAACCAGTGTTGACCTCTGAATAATCCACATAGTCAAATATGCCCAGCGGCCAAGAATTACACATTGTACAATAAACATGCCAATACTGAATATAAATAACCAATCAACAATATCTATAATCCAATAAACTAAACAGTCAATTACCAATTACCAAAATGTCCATCCGTTGTACCGAACTTGTTACAACGGAATTGAACAGAAGAATACAGTTACCACTCACCGATAATCCAGTCTCTAAACTCAGTTGTCTAATGTCACTGAGTTTCCTTATGCTTATCTAAGAACACAAAATAATAACAAATCAGTAACTCATCCCATAACCATTATGTTAACATATTTATCAAATCATGTAATCCCTAGAGTCTATACAAACAACAATTCAATTAGATAAGAAATCAGAAAATCCCGAAATGACGTTTAAAAACTGAAAAATGCCATTTTCGGGCCCTAGATGACCCCGAATGGCCAAAAACTGCCTAGACTCTTAAAATAGAGCAGCAATCATTAGGCCGTTTTCGAGTAACCATGCGAATTTCAATCCAATCCGAGTTAGTGAAATTGTCATCTGTCCGTTACCCCGAAAAGACTTACGCATTTTCAAAATTTGCAAAATAATATTTTAAATTTTCAGTTCGCAAGGTCTTAGTTCGCATAGTCAACTCGATTAGCAGAATCTCGGTTCGCAACTCGACTCGTAGAGCTCAACTCGCTTCGCAGAACTCAACTCGCAGAACTTGATTCGGTTCGCAGAACCCAACTCAGTTCGCAGAGTCAACTCGCTTCGCAGGACTCAACTCAACTCTCAAAGCTCGTCTCGCTTCGCAAGACGACCTGAGTTTTGCGGGTTTCGCTGCAGATGTCTAATTTTCGAACCAAAACTCAATAAACTCGATTTCTAAAGTTTCTAATACTCAAATAACATCAAACACCACCTAATAATAACGTATCAAACTTCAATTTCATCTAAGCCACTCAATACCTCAAAACCCATTTTATAAACTTAAAATTACACTCACCTCTTAAATGAAGATGGAGGTGTTAAGATGGAGGTGACGATATGAATCTGATACTAACTTGAATCCAAAAACACAAGTTCCCCTTGATTTCTTAATGTTTTTATTTAGTAAAAGTATTTGATAATTAGAGCATATGGAAGAAAATGAGAACTTTGGGAAGGTTAGAGAAAGAATTAGGTCGGTCTCACAACCGACTCCCTTTTTAATTAGTGTATATTTTATCCCCCTTCTAATCCTATTGTCTGGAACCCAAAAATACCCGTGAATCAATATATTATTATTTTACTATCAGGTTTAACAATTTAAAACAAGTAATATTTTATTAGTCACAATAAATCCTGTGACTATTTTACTTATTTATTTTCAAATAAACCAAATAACTATTTCCCGTTATTTAAATAATCATTTATTTCCAGACCCAGAAACAGGGTGTTACAGATGGCATGCCGTTGAACGAAGATACTAATACTATCACACGCAATGTTTTGAAAACCGGTTGATTCGGACCGGTCCGACCGGTTGAATAGGGAATTTGGGGATTTTCGACCGGTTGAAAATCGGTTTTGGGTTAGGTATGACCAGTTAACAAACCGTCCAGTTTTTCAGTTGAACCGGTTGAACCAGGAACCGGACCGGTTTTCAACCGATTTTCATTTTTTTAGGTTTTGATCGGTTTTGGGCTGGCGGTCCGACCCGTTGAACCGTAACCGGATCCCTCTCCGATCTGAGTTAAAAAACGATTTTCAAATCATTAATCACACGTAATTCTAGTTTATTCTATTGTTTGACATTACATTATGCGAGTATCATGATGATAAGGAGTAGAATAAATATAAATTTTATCCTTTTATCTCTTTATCATCATGTTTTTTTTTAATTAAATTTAAAACTTTTTAAAGTCAATCTTTTAGTAAAAAAACAAACATCGGTGCACAAAATATAACAATCAAAACCTTACCTTAAGGGCTGTCAATAATGTGCATCAATTGGTTGTAATCAAAGGATATTTATGAATGGTTAACTAAAATTCAGGGGTCTAGATATTTTATTATGGTATGGATACAAGTATTAACGCATTAACTAACTTATTATTGACAGCCCTTAGGGCTGTCGTTATCATTTTTCTAAATAAATTCCAAATTTATAGTCCAGTATTCCATTTTGGGATGTCCTAAATTAATTGTCCACTTCTATAAATAGATAAAAATGATCCCAAATTAATTATCCATTATCCATTTTCATAAATTAATAAAAATGATAAGATAAAATTCTTTTATACCCAAAATTTATATGTAAGACAAAAAACAGGTAAAAAGTAAAGGGTAAAACTGTTATCTTACTAAAAGTAAGAGAGGATTTGATGTCTACGTGTTTTTCTGGGCGACAATTAAATTGGGACGGATGGAGTATAAATTATACACACATACATACAAATTCTTACAGAAGTACGTAACCAAAAACTAATATATAACCCGCGCAAAGCGGCGGATAGTTTGCCAGTTTAAGTTATTTGTTATTCAGGTGATTCAATCAATACGACATCTCCTTTTCTAATACCTAATATTACATATAGTGTTCATGTGTTGTAAATTGGTTGAACATTGATTTTAAATACTTAGAAACTTTATTGATTGTGGAATGTGCATTAAATATATGAGGGGTATGAAAGTCATTTCCAATATTACTTTTGTAAGGTTTTAAACAATAAGCCTAAATGCTTTATAATCGAGTATAGATATAGAAACTCCAACAGAAACCCTAATTTTTGTGCAGAACCAGGTAATTCATTACCTACAATTTATAATCTTTTATGCTTTTGTTGTATGCTATAATATAATTGCTTGCGCGATAATTGAATTCCGAAACCCTAAACTTTGTGTTTTCAAATCCCGACCTTATTCGTGCATAACCTATATATATATGTACCTAGTACCGGCAAAATTAGCCCATTTGGCTGAATTCTGGACCATTTTGGACTTTTATTATTTTTAGATGGGTGATATCGGGCTTTCTAAAATTTTAACATGGACTAAAATGGACTACACAAACAAACATGTTGGGTCTACTTGTGCAATTTGAAAAACAAAGAACGGGTCTACATGGGCAATTGGGGATCGATCCTCTTCATCCCAAAACAACCCTAACGCTCGTCCCTGAATCGATTCTAACCTTACCATCGTCGAACGGCGTGATGATGAGTACGATTACTAGTTCAAAGTCGTTTTAATCGGCGATTCAGGTGTCGGTAAATCCAATCTTCTTTCTCGATTCACTCGTAACGAGTTTTGCTTGGAATCAAAATCCACAATCGGCGTTGAATTCGCTACTCGTACTCTTCAAGGGTACTATCTCTTTCTTGGTAATTTCTGCTACTTGTATTCGTTCGAACATACAACTTACTATTTTAAATGATGATTCGAATAACCTGTTTTGGTCAGAAACTGAGAATTGAAGGTTGGTAAGAGTGGTGTTACTAATACATTGAAATTTTTTGAGATACATAGAAAGGAAGGTGATTTCCATTCAAGACTTATTATTAGGGGATGCATGATTTGTTGTTATCACGATAGTTTGAAACTTAATTGTTTTATATTTGTTGTTAATTTTCACTGTAAACGTTCTCTCATGTTGATGTCGAGAAATCGTAAGTGTAATCAGTTTGATAGGCTCCTTGTACATACATCATGTTAATAACAATAATCATTGATGGTATGAATGGTGGGAGCAATCCGGTTTCTTTGCGGTTTTTAAGATTATGCTTTAAGAATCTTGATTTAGTATAGTTTTTCAAACTATGCCCGTTTTGACCCGAGCCCGTTGAGACCAGAGCCCGTTTTTACCCGAGCCCGTTTGGACCCGAGCCCTTTTTACCCGTAGCCCGTACCCGCCCAACCCGCCAGTTTTGCCGGCTCTATATGTACCAAATTAGAAGTCAAAACCCTAGAAATTAACTTGCGTAACATTAGATTGGTTAAATTGATTTCGACATCACAGAATCCAAATAGGTGAATTCTTCGGCTGTTACTTCTGAATGATGATGGTTACTCACCTTAAACTGTTCACCTGTTTAATTAGTCATAAACCCTAGATAAGCAATTGTGTGTTTTTCTTATTTCTAGTCTAGTAATTGATAAATAGATACTAATCGATTCATTACAAATGTCGTTGCAGCTCGTTTGATCATCTGAGAATTTGAAATTATACAAACAGGGACAAGATGCAGGTATGTATAGCTAGTATCCGCCTATGTGATATTGTAGAACGAATGCTTTATACCCTATTGTAACAAAGGGATTAATTCCATGTTTTTTATGCGATATATTTTCTGGTATCATTGGATTTAGTTTATAATTCAAACATGATGAGAATACTCCAATAGGAATGAATTATTGTATGAAAGAAGGAAAATTGTTCATTTTTATCTGTGAAATCCCGCTGATATCTTTGTTCGGGTTTGCATTTGTCTATGTACTGGTTTATAGCTGAAGTGTTAGTATGTTTTTATAGCATGTCTATCTAGTATTTTGCAGTTACTTAAGTGGATCAAAAATTTTAAACTTTAAACTTACTTTATGCTCAAATCACTGTGTTAATTGCTGTTATCTGTTATTTTTGTTTGAAATGTTCTTTCAACTAATGTTGTTTTATTTGAGTGCTTGGCAGGCTAGTGACAGGTTTAATATCAATTCCCAACTTGAGCATCTGCAAGCTAAGTACGTGGGAACAGGTCATGCAGACATGAACAGATTGTAAGTGCTTGTTTTTTTGTATATGTAGATTTTACAAGCACTATTCTACAAAATACTAGATGAGTTTACATAAAATTATATTTAATGATAATTGCTTGTAATCTTGTAGTGAATGGGCGGTCAATATCCAGCGAGACAGCTATGCATCATATGTTGGCCATTATCCAATGCTTGGCTATTTTGCAATAGCCGAAAATGAATCAATTGGGAGAGAGCGCTACAATTTTATGCAGGTATACTTCTTATGAACTTCTCATCGACTCTTGTTTAGGGAGTATACTTTATTGGTCATTTGGTAAATAACTCCCCTTTGTTCATTTTGCAGAAAATGTTGTTGCCATGTGGACTTCCACCAGAAAGAGAAGAGGAGTGAGGGCATCAAGTTTTACATATATGGTGGTCTAGTGTTCTGGTTGTCAGCATGTTAATGAACACATTATTGAACTTGTAGTCTTGACCTTGTTGTGATAGGATGAGATAGAAACGACTTTATGATGGCATCATATGTAAGTACTGTTTGATTGTGAGGTGTATTCCTTTATGTATGCAGTTGTGTTTTGGTTAAAAACGTTGTTCTGAGTTTTTTAAGGTGTTATGTGGTTCAGTGGTTTAAGTATCTTTATACTTGATATATAAGTACAAAATGTGTCGATGAGCTAATCACCTTGGGAGTCTCATTTGTGTCCGCAATTGTTGGGTGGCTAATTATCTGCGGTAGGGATTGTGAACATCTGTGAGAGATAAATTGGCAGGGGTTGAGATGCTATCTTGCTGTGCGAGAAATAACAGGGAGTCTATCGTTTTGAGCCACGTACTGTATCGATTGTCTCTTCTTTTTCTTTATTTTAACTTCAGGTCTTTTTACATGCTATCATGCTAGAAAAACATGAGTGAATTCCCATTGACATCTTATATGGTTTCATATTCATTTTGGAATCTTGGTTGGGCTCGATTTCTAAATTGAATATCCTCTTTGATTTCCATTTCAAGTCAAGCACTTTGCCAGTTTAAGCCTGATCAAGTACCAAGATACTTATACATTTGCAAGTTCGATTCAAGTTAGTACCCCTTGAATCAAATTCATTAATTGTTGTTTGTATGTGTATGAGTTTTGTAGGCGATCAAGTACAGGGTGGTCAGTAGTGTTCTGGTGTTCTGCTATTTACTTCATCGATTATAAGTTGTAACCTCAGTTGACATCTTCATTTGCAAGTTCGATTCAAGTTAGTACCCCTTGAATCAAATTCATTAATTGTTGTTTGTATGTGTATGAGTTTTGTAGGCGATCAAGTACAGGGTGGTCAGTAGTGTTCTGGTGTTCTGCTATTTACTTCATCGATTATAAGTTGTAACCTCAGTTGACATCTTCATTTATACTTGAAAATAAAATGATAGTCTGATCTTTCGGCTCGTATCTTAACAATATAATTACCAATAATGAGAAAACAAACATACCTGAGTATAAGATAATATACGCGTAATGCTGAATGAGCCTAAAATGCATGTTTGAATCTTCATAATATTTCACGCACGCGTATTTTTCTCTCATTTTCTTTATCTTTGTATTCTTACACGTCAACCATTGTTAGTCACGTCTTTTAAACGCATGAAGCACTTTTCTTGTAATTTGAAATTAATCAGATCAACTAATGTGAATGATAACCTGAGACAAATAAATCAAGAATGGCAATAAGAAGATTTGAGGGAGAATGGTGATATTATGTTAACTGTTATAATTATATGTTAGATTGGATTTTTTGAGTTTTAAATGGAGTAAACAAAATAGATGTGTTAAATATGATTTGAGAGATCTACTGCAAATATTTTCTTCTGATAAAAACTTCATTTCTTACTAAATACAGTAAACTATTGCTGTATCATAAAAACATTGGTAAGTGATAACAAAAATGCTGAACTCTTGTAGAGCAAAATCAAGCTGTTGAAAATCAGTTGCAACACATCACCAAAAAGATGGAATCCATACAAACAATAATCAAAACCTTAATAAAATACCCTACTCAAATCAAATCAAAATCCCAAATCAAACATATTCATGCTCAAATCATCAAAAGCTTCCCCATTTTCACTTCTGAGCTTCTTTCAATTTACTCAAAACTCAATCTTTTACCAGAATCCATAATCCTCTTCAACACACTCTCGTCTCCATCAATCCTCGCTTGGAAATCAATCATCAAATGCTACACTTCCAGCGCTTATTTTTTAGAATCATTGAAGTGTTTTGTTAAAATGAGGGATTTTGGAGTGTACACAGATCATAATGTGTTTCCTTCAGTGTTGAAATCTTGTACCCATTTGATGTATTTCAAGTTTGGGGAATCTGTTCATGCTTGTGTTATCCGGGTTGGACTCGAATTTGATGTTTTTACTGGGAATGCATTGTTGAGTATGTATTCTAAGTTGCAAAGTTTAGTGCACTACAGGTGTTTGATGAAAGTCCTGAGAGAATGACAGTTGATCAAAATGAGAGTATATTAGTTAGCAACAGTAATTTATCCAACAGAGTTAGTCAAGACTTATAAAAACCGAGTCTTTTGAATCGAATGAGTAATGAAAGTGTGAGAAAAGTGTTTGAAACGCTGCAGAACGAGATGTTGTTTCTTATAACACGCTTGTTTTGGGATATGCTCAGAGTAACATGTATAATGAAGCTATGATGATGATTAGGGAGATGGGTAGTGTTAACGTGAAGCCTGATGCATTTACTTTATCAAATATACTTCCTATCGTTGCCGAAGATATGGATGATTGGAAGGGAAAGGAGATCCATGGTTATGGAGTTAGACATGGGTTTGATAAAAACGAGTTCATTGCCAGTGGACTGACTGATATGTATGCTAGTTGTAACATGGTGGAAGATTCATATCGCTTATTTTGTTCACTGCCTAAAAAAGACTGCGTTTCATGGTGTTCTATTATTGCAGCGTGTGTACAATATGGTTTATTTGATGAGGGTTTGAGATTGTTTAGGCAAATGTTAAGTGTTAATATTAAGCCTGTCCCAATTTCATTTTCCAGTATTATTCCTGCCTGTGCACACTTAACTATGCTACCATTAGGACAACAACTTCATGGGTACATAATTAGTAGTCATTTTGATGATAACATGTTTATAGCTAGCTCACTTGTAAACATGTATGCTAAATGTGGGAACATTAAACTTGCTAAACGGATTTTTGATCGTATGAAGCAACATGATTTGGTGGCATGGACTGCTATGATAATGGGTTGTGCGTCACATGGGCATGCCCATGATGCGATTTCCTTATTTGAGCAGACGGAGATGGAAGGATTTAGGCCAAATTCTGTGGCTTTTGTGGCTGTTTTGACTGCCTGTAGTCATGCAGGAATGGTCAATGAAGGTTTGAAGTTTTTTAATAGAATGGTCAAACATTATAACATAACTCCTGAATTTGAGCACTATGCTTGCATGGTGGATCTTTTGGGTCGGGTTGGGAAGTTGGAGGAAGCTTATGGGTTTATTTGCAGCATGCCAGAAAATAAACCCACTAGTGTTTGGTTACCGTTGCTAGCTGCTTGTAGGGTGCACAAGAATGTTGAATTGGCTGAAAAGGTTGTCATGCGTATATGTGAATTTGATAGTGAGAACATTGGTGCATATGTGTTGTTATCAAATACATATTCTTCTGTCGGAAGGTATAAAGATGCAGCTAATATGAAAAGTATGTTGAGTAAGAAAGTATATAGAAAGGAACCAGCTTGTAGCTGGATCAGAATTGGGACTAAAGTGCATGGTTTCATTGCTGGAGATGATACTCACCCGTATTATGATGGTATAGTTGATGCGTTGCATATTCTTTTTGGACAGATGAATAAGGAAGGGTTTGATGGGAATACTACTACGCCAGATGATTTAAGGCTTGAATATAATGAAATTATTGCAGTTAACTAGGAATCATTAGGACTGTTGCTGGCATACAAATTCATGTTGTTTGTAACTCTGCAAAAAAAAATGTAGTACTAAAGATTGTTACTGTATAACAAATAGATATGTCAACAGTTTGATGGTTACAACTTACAAGAGTGAGATTGTTATGCAAAAGAAAGTACATTTTTTTTACTTTCGTGGTCAAATAAGCTACTGCTCACATTCAAAATAGATCAGTTTTCCTCTGTAAATACTTAACAAACGTGTTCGATTTGTATCCCTCTATAAGTAATTTTTAATTATGTTATCAATTTTTTTTAACATGTGCTGAATGTAGAATAATATTAAGGGTACAGGTGTTCCATTTGACCTTGAATTTAATCTTTATATCTTTTTTATATTTCTTTTTGCAAGACAGAAGGTATTCTATAGGATGTATGCCACATGTTCTGATTGATAAAATAATGTAATGTTTTAAACTTATAGTATAATCACAATTCAGTACAAAGATTGCACAAACATTAATTAAAACAAGCTCAGCTCATGATTAAACTATTTTTTAGTTGCAGATAACTGAATAAACTGAAACAAACTCAAATGGGAAGTCATAAAGAAATACAACATACAAAATCAACCATTTTTTCATAATGCTCTTACCAAATCTTGCACAAAATCAGGATAAATACTATATAAAAGTAATGAAGATAGGCTTACAGCACATAAATTGATATAAACAGAAGGGAAAAATTTGTTTTTATATTTTTTTTTTGATAACATGCTTTGTATAATGACTTTTTCTACTTGTTGGTGCCTTCCACCCATTTAACAAGACTTGCTGTGGTATATTTTTGGGTTGATTATGTATTACATATATGACTTCTGATCCAGTATATATTAAAGTGCAGCTTAAATAACCAGTATAATAAAATAACATATGGACTATGTAGGTTACAAGGTAATGAACATCAAACGTAATTTAGAAGCATTAAAAAAGTGTAAACATATATAACCAACCCATTGAAAGTCTTGGTTAATTGTCATTAAATTAATAATTAATAATGTAAACATATGACTAGTATTTGTGGTTAGATGTAAACTCAGGACCACCACGTTCATGATATATGTTCCTGTCAACTGAACCGTGATTGTGAGGACACACAAATATACATTCTCGAGGGCATGAAAACATACGTATGTAACATAAGAAATACTATATTAAAACAAAAATTAACAAAATGATGCGGATGATGAGATGATCCAATCATATTCAAATTTTGTTTATCTCTCATGTTTCATTCTTCATATGTTATTGACCAACATCAGCTTGTGAATTTTTTTTTTGTTAAAATTTTGTGGTTACAGCATATCTCATGTAACATAAAATGATACCAAAATGTCATTGGCCTAATGGTATGAGGTGACGCTCCAACCAAGTGGTTGAGGGTTCAAGTACAGCAGAGGACAATTATATGTATCCGTAGAAAAAAATGTGAATATTCATAATGGGTGTGTGAATTATTGTCGTTCAGAAAGGAAAGAAAAAAATGATAACAACAAAAAAATATTACAACGAACTCAAAGTAAACAACTAAACATGAGTTACACTTTACCATTCTAGTTGTCTTTTTGTGTTAATGCATGTTTTCTTAATGAATTGAAGCTATCTATCTAAACAAATTCTTATACTCAATACTAAGGAAATTTTTAGTTGCATTGCATCACCAAAAAGTGAAGAAAAAAGGCATCCAAAGTATTCCAACACTAATTAATCAGCAATTCTATTCTAACATTTAAAAAATAAAAATAAATAAATGTCACCTTATTATCTTTTTTTGATCAAATGTCACATTATATTTTTGATCAAAAATGTCACATTATTTTAAACAATATTAATATATAAATATAAATATATATAATATATTATCAAGGTATAACCGACAACATAAAAATATACACCCATTAATAATTTTGAAGAAGGAAACAAATATTATTTGGCAAAGAAAATATAATAAAAACAAAAAATCGCTCTGTCCAAAATCCTTCTTATCTCCCTCATTACTTTTCTTCACAAGAAAAATATTTGCCCTCAAAATCCATCTTCTTCATAAATTCTTTTTAATAATTCTTTTCAATTCAATCAGATCCTCATATTTATCTGTATCTATATCCATATATCTCTACTTATGGAACCCTAAACCCCCAAAACCAATTTCAGTTTCTCCTGATATTGATCACTTGTTAATTTTAACTTCAAATTCTTGTTTAGTTTTTACTATGCATTATCACTATCTTTGAGATTTCAATTAATTGTGTGATAAAGTTTGTATCTTTATTACTTTCTGAGCACACAAGTTCTAAGATTTAGTGATGGTGTGAATTTTAGGGTTTTGAAGTTTCTGGCACTGGTAGAAATTTTGAAGTTCAATTGTGTAAAAGTTTGATCTTTACATCAGAATTTGGTTTAAAGGTTTTGTATTTTGAAGATTTTGTGATTAGGGTTTTGATGGATCTGAGTGCAATTTTGAGATCTTGGATTTTGTGGCACTGAATTTTGTTAATTAGAAGTTAGTTATTTGAATCTGTTTTAGGGTTTATTTGATTGGGATTTAATCATGGATCATGTAGTTGGTGGGAAGTTTAAGCTTGGTAGGAAGATCGGTAGTGGATCTTTTGGAGAACTATTTTTGGGTAATTCTGTGTTTTTTTTTTTTTTTAAAAAAATTATTAAAATTAATTTTTTGATTCTGCATTTGTGATTGATTTAATTTTGTGTACAGGAGTAAATGTTCAAAGTGGAGAAGAAGTTGCTGTGAAGCTGGTATGTATATATTATTTGTTGATATTTAATAGTGCAACTATAGGCTACATGCTATAGTTGGTTATGTGGTTTGATAAGAACATCTATTCCAATTCGAAAGATAATTAGTATTTCATTGTTATGAGCTACTAACAAGTGAATAGTAAACATGTAAGATATCTTTAGAATCATTACATGATTACATAAGTCTCCAAAATTACCTAAAATTTATCAATTAGCGAAAAAAATTTGTTGCTAAAATTTAACCGAACTCTTACTTAGTACGTAGTTATAGTTAACAATTCAATACAAGCTTGACACTGAATGTAAAAGTTATAAAAAAGTTTATTAATATAGTTTATATTAATAATGATAGTCTCATTGAACATCATATACGAAAGTGAAGAGTAATTTCATTTGTTTTTTTTTTAAACAAGTAGTTTTTAACCCGCGCGTTGCGGCGAACAAAAATATTTATATTAGTTTAATAAATAATTTGGTATATATGCAACTTAAATGTCAATGTTCCATATTTATTCGAATTTGAATATACGAATGGTTTAAAGACTTATGTCTGGATGTAAACTTTGTGTTCATCGGTTAATTATTTAATCCGGCAAGCCAATAAAATGCCTAAAATAGTTTAAAACTTCGCCTTAGAATTAGATGTATATAGTTTTTATTTATCGATTACAAAATTACTTTAAAATTGTTTAAGATTTGTATAAGTAGTTTAATTTATATGACTTTTATATACCATACTCACGTAAAATAATTTCAAATAGTTTTAGCATTTTTACCCATATTCATTTCTCTATCTTCTTCCCTTACACGCACACACACCTATATAACCATAATGACTCGTGTTTTTTTAAAGTCGTAAGTGTCAAATTTGCTTATCATTATTTACAAAAAAAATTAAATAAGTATAATGGTTGATCCCAAGTTACACCAAACATATTTAAACACTATACTTAGTATTTTTATAAAACATATTCGAATGATATCCTCTATTATTTTACACCAAACATATTTAAACACTATACTTCGAATAATATCCTTTATTATTTACCAAACTTAGTATTCGAATGAGAGGTATATATGATAGAAAGGGAATATAAATAAATAAAAATATATAAAAAGCCATGTGTTAAAATATTGTTGGTCCAATACTATTCATGTAATAGTCATGATTTACCAATCCTGGTAAATGTTAGTTTTACAATGTCATTGCTGTGGCCTAATTTTTTTCTGTTTCCAGGAATCTATTAAGACTAAGCATCCCCAACTTCATTATGAGGCCAAATTGTACATGCTTCTCCAAGGAGGAAGTGAGCTTCTTCAAAATTTTCGTCCTTCTGATTGTGTATATTTTCATTTTATTTATTTATATGTCAAGAAACTTACTATACACATATTAATGTGACACAGCTGGTGTTCCTCATCTTAAATGGATTGGAGTTGAAGGCGAATACAATGCTATGGTTATCGATCTTCTTGGACCAAGTTTAGAAGACTTGTTCAATTATTGTAATCGGAAGTTTACTTTGAAAACAGTTTTGATGCTTGCGGATCAGTTGGTAAGTGTGTAGCCTTGTGTAATCAGTAAATAGGTTTAGCACATGGTATCAACGCTTACATCTTGTATATGGTTTTAATGCAGATAAACAGAGTAGAATATATGCATTCTAGAGGTTTTCTTCACCGTGATATAAAACCGGACAACTTTTTGATGGGTCTAGGACGAAAGGCAAATCAGGTATCCTCTTTTACAAGCTATTATTATATTATTATGGCCTTTATGATGTTATTTTGGTTCCACTCTTCTACTAAGCATATCTGCATTTTGAATTTTATTATATAAGCGAAAGGATCCTGTAAGAACACATCTAAAATATGAATGGTAAAGTGGATCATGTAAGTTGACAAATATAACATATTTGAATACTTTTATATCATTACTGAAGTGTTGGATAACATATTATAGCTCTAAAGTCAACAAAATTCAACTTCTGATTTATGCATCTACTCTTGGTGCATATATGCTGCATCTGTAATTTTTCAACTTATTTTAAAACCTGCATCCATGTATGCTATATAAACATTCTAACTAAGTAAATTTGTTAAAACATATTATCGTAAAATAAACAATTTGAGTGTTTTGCTGTTCTTATTTTGCCGTAGTGTTCTCTGAGGAACCTTACCCATATACAATTTCAGAGTATTTATCCTCTGACAAACTCACATTTATCGTAACATGTGTTGTGCTAAGATCATATACTCTCTTCTCTTTAGATTTTTTTATCAACATACTTCTGTTTGTTTTTCAACAGGTTTATATTATAGATTACGGACTTGCAAAAAAATATAGGGATCTCCAGACACACAAGCATATACCATACAGGTATTTGAAATGATTATGCAAAAACTTGAGTGGAATCGGTATTACTTACTGTAACTTGCTATATGCATCACAAATGACACGTTCTTGAGTTAATATCTTCATTAGTGTATGAGCAATTTAATTAACGATTTTATCAGGTCGATTTTTTTTTACCCCAGGTTCTTTGAATACTGCTGTTTCCATGACTTAAAGTTATGCCGCATTTTGTATTACCTCTTAGTATTAGGCTGTCTTTTGTTGCATAGTTCTTAATTAATTACTTATGATTTATTCTTGACTATTTTCAATTCAGGGAAAACAAAAATCTCACTGGTACTGCTCGTTATGCAAGTGTTAATACCCACCTTGGAATTGGTTAGTGTTCTTGCTCATTTCAGTGTTCTAGAACAGTTGTCTTATGAATTCCTATCTGTAATTCCCAGGAGCTTAGATCTGTGGTAATGTTTCTATTTATGGATTAAGCAATAATAGAGTACCTTTGGGGAACATCATCTTTATTATTTTACTGCAATACTATTGATTTTATTATTCTGCTTGATTAATCGTGATGTTTTTATCATCAATTGCAGAGCAAAGCAGGAGAGATGATCTAGAGTCTCTTGGTTATGTACTCATGTATTTCTTGAGAGGAAGGTTGGGTTATATTCTATTAATACTGCTTTATATGTAGACTTTATGACCCCTTAACTTACCTTATAACTCGGTTCTTATATTTTTGTGGTTGTAGCCTTCCTTGGCAGGGACTGAAAGCCGGCACTAAGAAGCAGAAATACGATAGAATAAGTGAGAAGAAGATGCTTACTCCTATAGAGGTATTATCAAGAAATAACATATATAAGAACTCTTTATTAAGATTAAATTACACAGTTTGCTAAAAATGATCATTTATATAATATGTACAGGTTCTATGCAAGTCTTATCCTACTGAATTCATATCGTATTTTCATTATTGTCGTTCTTTGCGCTTTGATGACAAGCCAGATTATTCATACTTGAAAAGGCTTTTCCGGGATCTTTTCATTCGAGAAGGTAAGATCATAATTTTACTTTTTCTATTTTTTTCCTTCTTTTAATTCTTTTTTAAAAAACATATTGATGCTGTAGAGATTTTGTTTTGTTTGTTCTTTCATATATTTCCATCATATGAACACTGCATTATCAGGGTAAAGGGGTAATGAACACTGTATAATCATTGTTATTATTATCGTTCATTTCCCTAAATTATACACATGTGGTGGGGGATCTTATTTCAGGTTATCAGTTCGACTATGTTTTTGACTGGACTATCTTGAAGTATCCTCAAATTGGTTCAGGTTCCAGTTCTAGAGGACGGGTCAGTGTTTCTTCTACTCCTCTATTCCCTTTGTATATTCTTTAAAAAGATTCGCTTCTTAAACCTTTACTACAAATCAGACGGTTGGAAAGCTACCACTGAATCCTGGGCCTTCAGCAGAAAGAGCGGAGAAAACCCCAGGTATTTTTTATTTATTTAACTTAATATAATAATTATAATGCCTATGTTGGCATTTGTGTGTTTACTGATTTTTGACGTTATGAGATCAAAGTATGAAGGAAAACATAGTGACAATTTATATCGTGTGTACTTTTTTAGTGAGACCAGAGGGTCGAGATAGAGTCTCAGGTACAGTTGAGGCTTTTGCTAGGCGCAATGGTTCTGGTAGCGGTTTGCATGGTGATCACTCGAGACACAGATCTTCAGAACATGCAACACCGTCCAAAGAATTGGTGAGTAGAGAAGCATGCCATCCTGTACTTACCATAATTATAAATCACTGATCTGTTGGGAAAATAAATAAATTGATCGTTTGTTTATTTCACACTTTTCCCCGCCTAATAACATACTCTAACAAAAAGATTTACGAGTCACATGCTAATACTCACTATCCTATCGTTAAGAGGTGGCAAAGGTTGACTTGCAAACAGTTTTATTTTTAATTTTTTTTACTAATAGTTAATGACTTAGTTTGATTACATGATTATACTTATTACAATAATAGTTGTTGGATGTAACGGTTAAAGAGGTTGTATGCATTAGATTAGATTTTATTGGAAGAGTTAACTCCATTGACCCCTTCCCCTTTTATCTAATTTTTCATTTGACTATTTTGAATTTATGTTTTGACTGAAATGAGTCGTGATAAAATATTTGGCAAAAAGGGAATGGGTCAATTGAGTTAATGTGTCAAGAGTCTCTAGAAGTTAAATTTCAATACCTACAACCTCCTAAATCACTTTAAAGTTTTAAATTAATATTATAAATTTGTAATCACATTTCAGTTTTTAACCCATCACTGATTCTATAATTTTTTTTGAAGAAAATGGTTGGAAAAGGTTTTTCCAAGTCAACCCAGCCCATAAGGAAAAGTGGAAAACTACTTATTTTGAACCAAGTTTGACCCATTACCCAACCTTCCAGACTCACCCATTTCGCCACCTTTGCTGCTCGGTATTTATGGGCATGTATAGACTATATAGACTCCAGATGAGTAGTATATTCTGCATAAAATTCACATTTATGAGTAGTATAGACTATAGCATTAAATTCACATTTATGATTTGTATATTCAGCATGGTGATTCAGATAGAGCCCGCATCACAAGAACGAGTAGTACTTCAAAAAGAGCAGTCATGTCGAGCAGCAGACCGAGCTCATCCGGCGAACCCACTGAGAGCCGGTCAAACCGTCTAGGTTCAGGCAGTGGCCGCATATCAACTACCCAAAGGCTTCACTCTCAACCTGGATTCGAGTCCAAGTCATCATCTTTCACACGGGCTGTACCCTCATCAAGAAGTGGTCGTGATGATGCTCTTCGAAGCTTTGAGCTGCTAACTATTGGCAAAAGGAAATAAGAAGTCGTTTTTCCGTGGACCCGTCTGCAGGGGGGGGGGGGGGGGGGGGGGGGGGTACTTGAGCACGTGCAAGTGGTGCGATCACACAAGACATCCAAATCTTTGTGGCCTCCAAATTTATTATTGTTATGTTACTAGTATATTCAAGCGGAAAAAAGTTACCGTCAAATATCTGTTTCAGGCGAAATTATTAGTTATCACAGTAATTGAAAATATTTAAAGATTATCTTACGTCCTAATATTGCATATATGTTTGCGACTCTTTCTCAGAATACGATTCAACTTTCTTATCGAAGTGATCTTATGTGTCGATTCGACGGTTTCTGAGACTATATCACACCAATCTATTTAGACCATGCACATTTTAGTGAATCATTTCTTTTAAATGTCAAACATGACATAAATTATGTTTGTTGGGTTTAGAGCAAATATACAAGTACGAAACGATATGATGTTTATTTGGGGGCAAGGTGCATCTAGCCTAAGCACAAGCTGGTAATTTTGGCCCAAAGCATTTGTACTTTCATCTAAAAATGACTATATATAAGAACAGAAAACTACTATACAAAGTTTTAAGGTTAGAGGTACTCAACTATACCTTCAACTGCTATAAATTTGATATGATACGAAGGGAAAAAAAAACATGCTTCTGTAGTAGAAGAAAAAGAAATTTACAAAGAAGACCCTACTAATTATTTATGTGTTCACTTTAAAGCTTATCATGGTAGTAGTGCTCTTGTCACCTTCTTGATTCTTGATCTTGAAGCCCTCTAAACAAACCCATGTTGTTGATCACCACCAACTCTATCGCCGTCTGCCGCCATGTTGTAGTATTGCTGGTGCTGCGGTTGCAAGAACTCGATGTTATAACCACTAGCAGGCGGCGAGATTCTTGACCCCATCCCATTATAATTTGAACCGGATGAATTAATGTTGTAACTGCCAGAAGACCGGCTAGGAGCAGTTGTAGCATGAGCCGCCATAAATGTAGTAGTAGAACCACCACCACCACCACCGGTGAACTGTTGAACCATGGCGCGAAAATTGGTCGTGTCAGTATTGAGTAAAGTGGTTGGGGTCCTACGTGAAGCTCTGGACCTCCGACGCATTATGTTGGGCCGTGCTACACGGCCCAACTGATTACTGATCACACTACTTGATGCGGTGGTGGTGACAGTTGTGGCATGGGTGACACCATCATCAGACCATTGCATGTTGGTCTGTTGCAATGGTCCGATGAGGTTATTTTGGTAAATTTGGAGCCATTCATTGTTGGAAGTAGCCATGGCTGTACTAATTGTGAGGCAAACAAGGTTTAGTATAAATAGAGTAAAATAGTTGGTCATTGGTCAAGAGAGTGGACTTTTCTATCATAGAAGTGACTCGTGACTTGCACGTGCTGAGTTGATGGCGGAAAATGAGCCGTGAGTTGGGCGTTTTGTGGGTGGTTCTTGGAAGGAGCTGAAAAATCAACTAAATTGTCCTCACACGTGGATAAGCGTTCATATATTAGTGTGTTTTTAAGAGGATGATTAATAGTAATAATCACATTTTCTGTTTATATATTTAAAAAGGGTGTATAAAAAAAGCTATTCTATGCATGAATTGATACGTCATCTGTCTTGGTCAAAGTTGTCTTCGTTACTTATTTAATACAATATGAAATGACGAGAAATGTTCAAATGAGTACAACAATTTTATGTGAAAATGAAGGAATAAATAGGAATGTGTCACGTGTCGAAAAACGAGTAATGTTCATACAATATGAAATAACGAGTAATGTCACTAAACTCACTTTTCCACATGTTTATAAAAATTAAATATCTTTTAAACGGTAAGTCGAAAAATCACAAAAATTAGCATTTTATTATTTTCGATTAGAGATGTGACAATGTATACTTTCGGCGAACTTATTTTTTTTTTGTTTTTTGTTTTTTGGTGGGTTTTGAAAGCGAGTAACACATGTGTTACAAGCTGGTAACACATATGTTACTAATCTTGTACAATTTGTAAAATCCGAAAAAACAGTCGTCGAAAAATATACATTGTGAGATGACAAATCGAAGAGAAAAAAATGTTGATTTTTATGGTGTAATTTTTATAATTTTTCATCTTACCGTTTGTGAGATATTTAAGTTTAAAAAACATGGGGAAAAAATAAGTTCTGTGATGTATGGCGCGTTCTGATTGATTCCTCCATTCTTACAAAAAATCTGTTTCTGACCTTTCTGATATGTATACCCAAAAAAAAAGTTTATAGTATGAAGTTAAAATGAGTACAACAACTTTTAGTGAGAATAGAATAACCAACCATAATGCCCACATGTCACAAAAACTCATTTCCCCCACGTTTTTAAAAATCAAATATCTCACAAACATTAAGTCAAAAAATCATAAAAATTACACCATTAAAATCAGCATTTAGTTCTCTTCGATTTGCTATCTCACAAGGTATACTTTCGATGACTTTTTTTGGGGGGTTTTACAAATAATACAAAATTGGTAACACATACGTTAGCAGCTGGTATCACATGTGTAACTCGCTGGTAACACAATAACACATGTGTTAGTAGCCGGTAACAAATGTGTTACTCGCCAGTAACACATGTGTTACTCGTTTTCAAAACTCATCGAAAAACGAAAAAAAAAGTTTGTCTAAAGTATACATTGTCACATCTCTAATCGAATTTTTATGATTTTTCGACTTACCGTTTGTGAGATATTTGATTTTTAAAAACGTGAGGAAAATGAGTTTTTATGACATGTTACGCATTATGGTTGGTTACTCTATTCTCATACTAATTTGAACATCAGTCAAAGATTATACATCAAACTATCAGAGTACAACATCATGTATGCAAAACATACTTCTTGCAAAACGCTGACCGGGAAAAATAAACCATACTTATAAATGTCACTTCTTATTTTCTGAATGCAAAACATTACGCTGAATCAAATCAACTAACAGAATAGAACAGAAATTTGATGAATTTTATTTAACTATGTTTGCAACCTTTAGAAGACTTTTGGTTAACTATAACCATTCAATGCATCTAGGGGGTGTAGCTTATGATTGTCTTCATCAAGGAAACTAGCTAGTATATTTTGTTTATAGTATGACTTAAATTGACCAAATTAAAAGGCCTACCACTTGTTACTATAGTTATTTATCGAAATTTAATTGTAGACTGAAACCAATAATTATAGCTTTATTAGATTTTAATTTATATGTAGTATTGTATTCTAACAAGCTAGATTAATGAACACGCTAGTTCATACTCCATACAACTATGCAAGTATGTAGATTTATGATTAAAATCATAATATTATTACCTTTGATTGAATATTAGAAAATATCTAAATTGGATATGATGAATTATATATAGTTTGGTGGAAAGTGGTAGGCGACTTTTATGATATTATGGTGTTGATCTATCGGAATCATTCTCCACTTAAGGGAAACAACCAAGAAAGATGTTGCTAAAGTTTAATATGAGGAAACAATCGTGTAACTTAATTATTATTATTTTCGAAAATAACAACGACTAAAGACATTCTTAAATACTTATACTTAGATCATAAGAAACTCCATAGTGTCTGAATATTTAGTTTATGCATGTTTGACTCATTATTAAAGTTGTAGTTAGCTAAACCCTAAAAGCTTAATATTGTATGTGTTTCACAACGGAATTATTAAGAAATCTCAAATCTAGGGGCTCGAGCTTCTAGTTTTGTTTATAGCTAAAGATTCTAAAGTAAATTAATTAATCATTATTCGACAATCAAATACGAGTAAAGTTTATTGAAAAAATAATAAGGACTTAATATAGAAGCTTCTTCTAGTAACTTTGGAAATCCTGTATGGGCTAACTTCTCCAGCTACGGTCACAAGCTTTAGCTACTCGATCCGACCAGCTAATTGTTGTCAAACACATCATCATATATAATTTGTTACGTTCATGAGGTTTAAATTAAATCTCCTATTATGAATTATCAAACACGAAAACGTACAGGGCACACCTAAGAAAACTAGCATTTATATTCTCCTGCTTTAGTTATTACGACTCACGAGCAGTGTTGTAAAAGACGCCGACTAATCGCCGACTAGTCGGTTCCAGGAAGGCTCCCGACTCGCCTAGGTGTAAAACGCTCATCAACGCCGATCAACAGTGGTCAGAATGCCAGAATCGTTCAATTTATGACTCGTGTGTGTTTCATCATTGATTTTGTTGCTAAATATAAGATAAAACAGTGGAAATAGTGGTAGAATTAAGTATAATATGATGGAGATGAGGATGAGAATGAGTAGGATGAAGAAGATAAGGATGAGATCTAATTTTTCATATCTGGGAATAGGGTTAAGGGAGAGAGAGTTTTTTCATTTCCAAGAAAAAGTTTATAGAAACTTACATTTTAGACCCTTGTCTTTAAAATATATATAATTCTCACATATATTTACACATAATTTTCAAATTTATTATTTAGATGTATAAAAAGTCAACAAAGTCAAAACCCGACTAGTCCCCGACTAGTCTCGACTAGTCCTTCCAAGGTCCCGACCGACTCGCCCCCGACTTCCAACTTTTTGAACCTTGCTCACGAGCTTTGAATAATATATGCGAAGTCAAAGTTTTTAAGAATATTACGAAGAAAAAACAATGTTAACGTTAGTGCTTACGTAACCATATAAATGTAGCTGTATTATATGAATACATTTCTGAATGTCGCATCATCAAGTTCATCATATATGAGTGATAAACTTCAATAAACCACCTTTTATGACCATTATATTATATATCTATAATAATAATCTACAGAATATGTTTTGATTTTAGAAATATACGTTAATTATAAAATAATGGATTTATGCTTATTAAACGTAGTTATCGATACCAACAGAATATATGCTAAAATGCTAGTATAAGCTTGAAGACATAGGGTGCAGTGGTGGAGAAAGTAATTAAAAGATGTGAAATGGTTTAAAGATTTTTAGAGCATTTTTACAGCTGAAAATCAACACAAACCATATATTAATAAATGTGCATGGTCACACATTTATTAATTGTTATATGACCTCTTTCTCGCCATATTATTTAACCAGATAAAAATATATAAAATGAAAGCATGTCGATTGTGACTGTTACTTGTGTTGCTATGTGGGAAGCACGACCTTAATTTGTGGGCATTGATCCAACTGTTGTCATCTATTCTACTCGCATCATCCCTAAAAACCTGCAAGAAAGAAAGGACAAATCACAAATGTCCTAGCCTTTTTTTTTTTACATAATTCAGTGAGATTCACTTACAAACATTAAATATAACATCTAACCTCAAGTGTTTTTTACAAGATTTAACAACTTAATATAATACTTAGCAGATATATATATACACCTAAGTCGGTTATATTATACTCATCAATTTGGCCCGTTTAAACGGGTTAATTGGGTTTGTCACATATTAAATCCGACAAGTTTATTGAATTATCAAACCAAGGCATACGGTTAGGTTTGACAAGGTCACCTATAAGATTTTATTTAAAAGGGCAAGTACTTTTAGTAAAACATGAAAGTAATATCGAAAACAAGTTTAGATGAACAACATGGGTACCTTTTATATTCATAATTTTATAAATTAACCAGTTAATTGTTGGCTAGGCTAAACGGTTTAGCATGAGTAACCAATTTTATAACTATGAAACGAAATCAAGTTTTTAAGGTTAACCTGAACCAGTTATCTTAGCTGGTGAAGACCAACCACATGGGTTGGGCCGCTTTGGTTTATACACATTAGCTATCGCAGAAATAGGACTAACCTCCCTGAGTGCCATATTAATTCATCAAAGACTCCCTACTCTTCAAATGGTCCAAGAATTCCTGCTTTCAAGATAAAATGATCACACAGCTTGCACTTCAATGTTGTATCTACACAGTACAACAGAAACCTGTATCCTGTAAGAACCATTATTCTTCAAGAAATGCTACTACTTGATATGACAAACCAAAGCAGACATTGCATTTACAAAAAGTAAGAGTAGTTTTGGAGTTCAAAAAAACCACCACTGTACTCAACCAATTCAAAAGTTTGAGTAACATATATGAGAGGTTGTTTTTCATCTATTAAGAGTAAAGTCTACATTGCACAAGAAGCATGAACACCCTTTAAAAAATATAATTAATAATTCATTTAATTATGTATATTATCAGATGAATATATTATGTCTAAGACGAGATTTTGATGCAGCGGTGCAGCCCATACCATTTAACTCCAATGCATTTTGCAGACGTTATTTTTGATGACAAAAATAAGAAGATCCTCACTTCTACCAGCACTCGATGCATTCAATTGTGCAACAAATTGAATTAACGTTCCATCTTTACTTTTATGTCTTCCCTGTAGCCATAAAAAGCAAAAGAATATCACAGCTTGTCATGTGTATCTGACAAGCGGTATAACTGAAAATTATTTCAGAGGTGTTAAGATAGGCAGGTCGGGAAACAGGTCAATATGGGTTCAAGTTGAAACGAGTCATGATTAATGCACGTTGAAGCATGCTGGCTCTGACCCATGCTTGTTTGTTAAGTTTTTCATATAAAAATTAATGTGTTAATCGTCATTTTAAGAACAACGTTATTACAGTATTAATCTAAACATTTGGATAAAAATCATTTCGGAGATTGTATGCTACAAAACAGACTTTGAGGACTTTTGAGTTATTACCCATCTCCTTTTAGCTGAATGGTTTTAATTAGACCTGTTTAAGATTAATTACGAAGAAAAAAGAAGAAAGAAAACATACCAAAAGCGACCCATTCATAAGTAAATGATTAAAATTGCCACCACGAATAAGTATCCACTTTTTCCTTTAGAAACTAGAGATCAAAGTCAGAACAATCTCAGTCAATGTCAGCCCATTTTCTGAAAGCCTTCACATGTTCAAGTCTTTTGCTTTGAGCCTCAGTTCTAGCATCCGATGCTTTCAATTTTATGTAAAGATTCTTGTATAATTTCAGAAACTCACTTCTATACAACCCCATATCAGGATACATGCTGTGCTTCTTCATGCAACCAATGACCTCCATCACCCTCTCAAAATAACCTCCTTTTAAGAAATTAAGAATCAAAACCTCATACAAATCTCTATTAACAGATAGGTTTCCTTCATCAGAACTCCTCCATATATCACCCCATAAAATAGTGATTTCACGATACATTTCTAAAGAAGAATACCCCATAACCATGTATATGTAAGTTGCCACATTAGGATAGACTTTCATTCGTTGCATAGTTTTATATGTCTTTAAAGCATCATCAATCATTTCAGCCTTCATGAAGAAGTAGATTGACGTGTTAAATTCATAGATTGAACAATCTTTATCCCCTTCTCTCATTTCTTCGACCAAACATCTAATTAAATTCACAGGCTCAGCTTTTGGGATACTCATCTTCTCAGATATTGTTATACCAGCTTTTTTGATTTGTTTCAACAGTGCCTCTGCTTCCCTATGATTATTACCTTTATAGTAAGCCGATAACAGTGATGCAAATGAATCAGCGTCCGGTAAGTTACCCTCTCGTTGAATATCATCAATGATGTCATGGGCAGTTTCCAGCCACCCAACATGAATACAAGCATTAATAACATCAGTACTCAAATTCGTCATAGGGATATCGCATAAAAGTTTTACTAGATCACTAATCCTACCCTGTCTTTTGTACCCTACAATGAGCTTTGCTATGGTTTTGTCAGAAAAAACAAGCTTTCTGTTTTCATGCATAATGAGACCATTATTTCTTTCTGACTTCACTAAGGAACTTTCTTGTAGAGCATGAGGTAAAACGTGTAATTTTAAACCTTTTTTAAGATTTTGAGATCCGAGCGAGATGGAGAAAGACTTATGTGGGCCCTTCCAAGTTCTGCTGAAACTGATCATATCAGATATGAGTTTGGAGGCAGAATCAATATCATTGAATTTGAAATGTAAGCTCATAAGATAGTCGTAAAACTGGAAATAATGATGACCCAAAGAACCTGCCACCAGGTCAACACAATGTTTATATTTCTTTAATTCATCTCTCTGACCATTACACGCATGGATCTGGGCAATAGCCATGATGGTATATGCATCACCTACTACCCTTAAGTGTGCCATCAGTTCTATGATTTGCTGAGCCTTAAAAGATAAGTTATAACGTGAGCAAGAATCAAGTACGAGGTTAAATATTGCAGTATCGGGTTTTATGGTAGATCGCTTAGAAGCCTTATGCTGAAAATGGTCACAAATCTGAATCAATATATTTGATGCAAGATATGCACCACTCTCTGTCTTGACCATATGAAGAATAACTGGTCCCAATAAGTTAGCTCGTGGGACATTATCTTTCTCGATCATAATCCTAAGAATTACGGATGCAGGAACAGGCATCTGTGCTCTTGCTAAGGAGAGAGAGAGGTTGTAGAGCAGGTCAAACTGAAGCAAGTTTGAATTTTTCTTAGGAAGAGATAGGATAATGTCGCACGCTCTCTGAAGCAATTTGGGTTCACGCGTGTAAGACAATTCTGTTATGAACATACTCAGTAAATGGTCATCCGGTAAACCAAAAAGCTTTTTAAAATCCATATAAGTTTCCCATGCTTCATCCAGTTGATGATTCTTTAAATAACTTTGAAGATTGCTAAGCAAAACTTCATGAGAAGACCCTCCCCAACACAAGCTTCTTGGAGTCACACTATTGCAGAGATACCTGAGATGAAAATCTAAGGGCTTTCTACAAAAATAATATGAGAGAAAACCCCTATTGGAACTGTAGCCTACAAATTCTTTCCCAAAAAGAGGTCTTATTTTGGGCTGTACGTAATTTGGAGCCAGATAAATGAGACTTGAGCTACTACGGATTAAGCAGCGACCAAAACTGGACGTTCTGACCAGCAACAATGCCATTTAAGTATAAGATCTGCAGAAAAATGAATATAGATATTCAATGAAATTTAATTAGAATTATGAATACTAAACATAAGATAAGCCCCCTATATAGACCAAAAAGAAGTAACAACCTTCCCGAATCCTGATGACATATATACTTCTACTTGATTATATACTTGTACGCATGTTTAGTGATCAATACGCTCAGAATTCAACTCCCACGCTTCTTCCAGGAGGACATGTTCGACTCTGAAAAAAGTACTAGTAGTAAAATGGAAGTATTAGTATCAGAGTCAAAGGTAGTTATTGGGTTTTACTTGCATTGCATATAAGAACAATATATAATATCCATTCTGAAGATTTTTACTTGCCTATGGACTACAATTTACTAATAAGATCGATTTTTGGTCCATAACAGTCCTCTAATTCTCCTAGTGTTTATAAGGAGTATTTATACAACAACGATATCCTTAAACATGTACTAAAGCTTCCCGTAACAGAGATGCAAAGTTCAAACAGGCATTTCATCAAACACCTTGTGTGCTTAGGACAAAAAATTGTCCAACCATACATATAAAGCAAAAATGAAATTAAAAGTGGAAAAGTTTAATTTAACATTAAGAGTAGAGAATATGGTCCGGATAGAAAGATGTACCTGATTTTGATTTGAAATATTGCCCTGGAACGGCATGAATGTAAAGGAGAAAATATTGTTTCGGGATGTTAGGATATTGTGTAATTAGTAAACGGGTAAGTTCATGACTCAAAATCTTATTTTCCCTTCCATTTAAATTTTCTATCTACGCCTCTGCTACTTACTTTGGATTGGATGTAAAGGCAATTTCATACTAATGTTGATCAAGCTATAAAATGAGAACAGAGAAAGGAAACTTGTAAGATTGGTGTAGAATAAAAAAAAGAAAAAAAAATGATATTAAAAACTATTTAAAGCTAACTATTAAACTTAATTTTTTTTATTATCAAAAATCATAATTAATACATAACAATAACGATGGTACGTAGATTTACAGGTACGAGATACGGGTCCAGAATGGTAGGTTGATACCATACCCGTATGTTTACAATCTGGTATCACTATTTATAAGGTGGATTATTTCAGTAATAGGAGTAGGATTGAGTAGGATTATTGAACGAAGATGGAAAGAATAATTTCTCAGGTGGTGATTCCCTATTGGTAACTCGTATTACATTTTTATGTAATCGGTTTTACGCCACTAATTCTGATATAGGACCGAGTAACTTTGGGGCTTGAGGAAGAGATAATATGTGAAGTTCTTCTCCCTCACATATGCTATCTCTTATGTTTCTCAATTCTGAATGTGAAAGTGAGAGTGAGATGAGAATGAGATGAATCCTTTGAACAAGCCTCGTAGCTCTATTTATGGTGGGGAAACGTATCCGATAGATTTCCTCCCAACTGTTCAGATCATATTTGGATTTCATAATATTTTATATCGACCTGTAAAATATTCCTTTGAGATTTACGTCGAGTTGTATAAGATATTCCTTTTAGATCCACGTTGAGCTGTATAAAAGGATCCTTTGAGATCATACCTACATTTCAATATCACATCTGGATTTCATAATATCACATAAGAATATATAATATTCCTTTTAGATCGTATATAGATTTCGCGAATCTTCAAATAAGATTATATCTAGATTTCGAGAGTCTTAATATTCTCTTCAGATCATATAAAGGAATATATAGATAGATTTTGAGTTTGAAATCTTTTAATCTTTACGAATCTAATTACATGCATTTTATATAGTCGAAGTTTGTATACATTATGGGATACCCTATTAAATAACAAATGAAAGAAAGGTTTTAGTAAATCAAATGCAAAATTGCGGTGCATTTTGATTCTATACTTCATTCTTATTATTACACATAATGTATTTATGCTTCCTTCATCTCCGCTTATAGTATTAGCATGTATCTCAAATAATTTATTAGACGTATTAAGCACACATTCTAAGCGCACAATTGTTATTTATTTATAAATGTAAAAATTAGCACAATAGGTTATAACAGTTTTTTAAATATACATCTAGTTAAAGTGTGTTTGATTATATCAAAAATAATGATACACAGATTCACAAGTATGTTGCAAGAAAATATGATTTGTGTGTTACAAACCTATCTATTCATTATAATCTTATCTTCGTTTGTTAATGTAATAATGCGATTGCCACGTGTAATGAATTATGACTGTGGACCTCTTCACAGTTCACAGCTAAAGATACAGAATTGTAAAAAATATTTGGCATCTTCAATCTGTTAACATGTGTGATGGATGTGATCATACAACAGAGAGTGCTTAGATTTCTATTCGCTTGTCTTGGCCAAAGTTTTCGGGTGGTAGAAGAACTGTTGAAATTGTTTCCAAACCACAGTTCACAATCCTCATTACATCTAAGGCTGAAGCAACAAATAATATAAGAAGCTAGAAGACTGCATAAGACTAGAATAAGACCAAAAATGAAACAGTATGAGTACCTTCATCGATATCTGCACGTCTGTATGAATGGATCATAGATGAAATTATGCTCAGCTCTAAATAAGTAAAATAAGCCCTATGTGAAAGTCAACTTGTGTAATGAAGTGAAGATAGAATAAACAGCCAACAAAGTAATTAAAAGAATTTGATATTATAGTCTTCTGTAGTATTGATCATACATAGGTCATTGTTACAGTATTGTTTATCCATAATTGTTGTTTAGCAGACCCACACAGTAGCTTAACAGCCCTGCTTAAGTACGGATCTGGTAAGAAACTTACAATAATGCCACAGGCGTCATTATCTCTCTGATATCAACACAGCCTCATGAATTCATCCTCATCAATAAGCGTTGCCCTTTATCATTCTTTCTTTATAACTTAACCACGTACAACTATCATTCCTAGGATACACTCTTATACACATTATATTTACATATTTGAGCCGCTATATTATTTCTTCAATCGGAAATTGCTTTAGCCCCCTTCTTAACTAGTGGGGGAGTTCAATATGATCCCACAAAGCCCCAGTCACTCAATTGGGTACATACCTGAAAGAAAAACAAAATTGATATGAAGTAGAGGTAGCAATTTCGACCCATTTACTTATTAATGGGTCAATTTGGGTTATGTTTCATCTCTAACTGGTCAAACGAGAAACTAGTTTAGTCACACAAAGCGCTTTTTGAGCTTGCTGTATCATTATTTTATTTTTATTCTAACTTTTTTTTTTAATTTTTTAAAAAAGGTCTTGTAGGTATACAGAAAAAAACCTATATTTGGATGTTAAGTGTTTCTGGATCAACTCAACGTGGCCTAGAAGACATTGAAAAGTAAGTATGTTTTACCTCAGAAATAGAGAGCTCCACATCTAAAAATTGCATATCCTGCAAAGCCGCCGGGATTGTTTTTGTGGAGATGTATTTGCACAAAAACAATACGCTTCTATAACATTCTCATAACAGCAATTAATCCCATAATTACTGCAAGCTTCTAGCCTGTCTTATTTTTATCTGAAGCTTCCGTGCTTCTGAGATTTTCGACTGAAGCTTCCTTGCTTCTGTGTAAAAACATGACGCACGAAGACCTTTAACAACAACCCTTTGAGTAGGTCTAAATACCTTCATACCCTGGTTTAAACAAGCTAAAAGAACCTTGTAGGCAGTCAAATATCTCCTTTCATGGCAAAGGTTATGCACCACCGAGGTGTAGGTTATAGAATCTCTGAGTTCCATTTCCTCAAAAACCTTCGAAGCTTTATTAATGTAACCAGCTTTACATAACCGATCAACCATGCAATTATATGCAACTAAATTAGAATCAAACCCCAATGTATCCATATGTTTCAAATGCTTCAGAGCACCATCAAAATTACCTGCTCTGCATAGCCCATCAATAAGTGTAGTATGTGTATATTGATCGCATTGTAACCCTGCTTGTTCAATCTTATTAAACAATTCGTAAACTTCCACCAATTTACCTTCTATGCAATACATATTAACCAAGATATTGTACGACACGATATCAAGCTCGATACCCCTTTTAACCATCAACTGAAAACAGCTATATGCTTCTTCTAATCTACCCGTTTTAACAAACGCACTACTGACTGTGCAGTATGAAAATGCATCATATGTATATCCTTTACTTCTCATTTCATGAAAGACTTCCAGTCCTTCTTTAAATTGTCCCGATCGAAAATAATATTTCATAACGGTAGTGTAAGTACTGGCATTATGTGCAAGGTTTGAATCCTCAAGCTCCTTAAGGACCCTTCTTGCAGCCCGTAACCGGCCCGCTTTACAAAGCCCGTCAATCAGTATGGTGTATGTTATTAAGTCAGGAACAAATCCAAGCCGCTTCATACGTTGAAAGAACGATATGGCGCTATCAGCGTACCCATTCTTGCAGAGACCGCTAAACATGGTATTAAAAGTGGTCGAACAAGGAGAAAGATTGTTCGTGAATTTATAGAAAACCTTTTGGGCCTCCTTAGGTTCTCCTAGTCTATAATGGCAATGCATTATAGTATTATAACTCCAAACATCAGGAGGAATCCCAAGTTTAATCATTTCATCGAAAAGATCAAAGCATCTCCAAAATAAGTTATGGTTTGACGCACCAGCTATTAAAGAATTATAAGTAACCACATCTGGATATATATCTGCTTCTTTCATTCTATTTAATATTGAATAGCCTGCATCAAGGTCAACAAAACGACAATATGCAGCAACCAGTGTGTTGTATGTAACAACATTCGGTAGTGTTCCTAACCTTATAGCATCAACAATAACAGCTTCTGCTTTCTCCAATTGTTGGACTTTACATAATGAAGCTACACATATATTCATCAATCTCGTAGCTAGATTATAAACCATTCTCCGGATATACTCCAAGGCTATCCAAATTGAGGCCTCAAACCAAAATTCCTTGTATGTCAGATCCACATACATATATGGATACGCTAAAAATGAACTTCAGCTATTGACCTACAAGGTTTTTGAGCAAGCTTAAATTAGATAAAAGCTTCTTTTAGAAATACAAGATTATATGTCGGTTTTCTGAATAGGGTTCTGTATATTGAAATTATTTATTCACATCCCGATCAAAGAAATGGTATATTGGTAAATAGAGAGGAAAAATACACGAATCCATTTCATTACTTATAAAGTTTACTTTTAATCTTTTTGCTCGGCCCATTTTTTTTTTTATTCACATCTTAATGACTGGAATAACAGCTCAAAATATATTTCATCCAGATAACACATAAGCTGTCACGAGATCATATACATGGCTTATCAACTCTGCGGTGTTCAACAGTCAAACTTCGTTCAGGACACCATGTAGAAAAAAGGTTAATCAAATATGTAAGTATACAAGTGAAGCTAAACACGTATATTTCTTACACTTGACATAATCAATAAAAGCAAAAGGAATTGATAAACACAAAATATAAGCACGTATTTTGTTGAGACAGTGGTTCTTTGCTGTTAGAGTAACTTTGAATACAATGGACACAACACAATCCTGAAGTTTTATGCACATATTCCAAAAATAATCAACACAAATACACAATTCGTCCACATTACCCTTTCTTGTTGTTTAAATTAGCACATTTGCAAGGGAATAATGATATAACACAAAGTTTTTTCATGACTGACGAAGAACGAGAGTTAGTAGTACAACGCAGTAGTGGATCACAAAGATGATTGAGAAACCAGTATTTGACATAAGCAAGATCAACTGCCATCTTCATAATTCTGTAATTGAATCTCTAAACTTGATACGAGAAGGAAATGCAATTTGCAAGACATCCTAGACTAAAACATATATTTGAACAGTATGGTGCCATTAACTAAGTATCATAACTATTTATTTATAAACCCTCTACTGTCAATTTGCAAAGTGAATGGAATAGAACAAGATAATTTTGTGGGTCGTGATTCTTACAACACATAAATTAATGGATACATCATCAATGCCATAAAAATTAAACTTTTAACCTTCATTATGTTGTCTTATATCATGATTAATTAAAGGGCATTTTTGTAACCTTGTCATATTTTAGTGGTGAATGGAACCCTAAATTTTCAGGTGATATAAAAAAAACTTATAGGGTGTTCTAAAAACACAATATGCACTTCTCGACTAGTAAACACTTCGGTTCATTGTTAAATGACATCAATGTGGAACTACATATTGATATATGAGCAAAAGCCACCAACGCCTGCTAGATCTGGTATAGAGATTAAAGATTTCAGTACACCAAGAAGATCCTATATACATATATCAAGCTCTGCCAGTCTATCTTTTCGTCATTTTATCACTTATTGGGACTTACTGATTATTATGCTAACCATTTTCAACCGGATAAAGAGAAATGTTTCCCGTTCCATCCTTTCGTTTGCAAGTCGGCAGAAAACAACGCAAAAATTTGTAAAGTCTGAAGCTTTTATAACAATAACTAGAACAACATTGTTATAGTCCACAAAGACAATATATCAAATCTTAACTAATGGCTTACCATAACTATGTTTGTTAAGAAAATTACGCACCTAGTGATCGGCTTTCACATAAAGTTTCATAATTTCCAAATTCTAAATAGGCACATGTCATGACATTTCATCGAACACTTGGTGTGCTTACACTTTACTCAAATTAAATTTTCTAAACCAGTAGCAATACAAAAGCAAATGAAAAGGGAAAGAAGAGAGGTACCTGTTTGACTTGAAGGTTGACAAAAACAGAACAGGCGGAGATTGGAGTAACGTGAGAACACTCTGGTTTTGTAAAGTTTGAGGGCTTAATTGGGGGGTTTGGGCGAGGTATATAATAATAATTAAACATAACATATTGTAGAGAGAGAAACAATGTAGGGGTGAATAGGAATTTTAAAATAATAACTTTAAATACTGAGTTCCTTTTTCTTCCAATGCAAAAACAATTGTTCCATGTCCATTATATTCCGGCGAACCTCCATATTTTCCGGCAAAGTCAAACCATTTCCAGTACCCCAATCATTCTCCACAACCCCACAGCCATACGATCACACCAACTCAATTCTCCCACTATGCACTTCCACAAACTCACTACAACAAACCAAACAATCACACGCCATTGCAATCATCTCCGGCTACCTCCCAATTAGTATCACCGTCTCCGCCGCTTTAATCCTCCAATATGCCACCTTTCAAAACACATCATCATCCCACATTTTATTCCACCAGTCACGACCTTACTCGAACTCCGCTTTCTTATACAACACGGTGATTAGAAGCTATACCATTGCTGGAGTTTATGACGGGTTTCAAGTCTATAACTTGATGATGGGAAATGGTGTTAAACCTGATGATCATACTTTCCCATTTGTGCTGAAGGTGTGTACGGATTGTAATGAGGTGCAGAAGGGGAAAGAGGTTCATGGGGCGGTTTGGAAAACAGGTTTCGAATCAGATGTGTTTGTTGGGAATACGTTGTTGAGGTTTTATGGTGAATGTTGTGGTGTTGGTGATGCGCATAAGGTGTTTGATGAAATGTGTGAGAGAGATGTTGTGTCATGGAATACGCTTATATCTGTGTGTTCGGTTGTGGGATGCAACAATAAGGCTATAGATTTGTTTAAGGATATGAGATCGGGATGTTTTGGGGTGGAGCCGAACGTGGTTACAATAGTGAGTTTGTTGCCTGTTTGTGCGGCGATTGAGGATTGTGTGATAACAAGTAAGGTGCATGGTTATGTTGTTAAGATGGGATTTAATTTTTATGTTACGTTAAACAATGCTTTAATTGATGCGTATGGGAAATGTGGCGATTTGAAGGCTTGTAAGCGAGTCTTTGATGAAATGGTGGAGAGGAATGATGTTTCTTGGAATGCTGTGATTACGAGTTTTGCTCACATGGATCTTTCAGAAGATGCTATTAATTTCTTCAGGTGGATGATTGACAAAGGTATTGTACCAAACTCCGTTGCAGTTTCTAGTATGCTGCCGATTTTAGTTGAAGTTGAATGTCTTCAATGGGGAATAGAGCTTCATGGATTTAGTATTAGAAGAGGTATGGAATCAGATATATTTGTAGCCAATTCTTTACTTGATATGTATGCTAAATTCGGAGATTCAGTCAAGGCATCAAACGTATTCAACAGTATTGAATCAAAAAATATAGTATCGTGGAATGCACTAGTTGCTAACTATGCTCAAAACGGCTTGGAGTTGTTAGCTCTACATGTGGTAAGAGAAATGCAAGATGATCGTCAAGTCCCGGGAGCTGTTACATTAACAAACGTTCTTCCGGCTTGTGCACGAATTGGGATTGTTTCCCACGGAAAACAAGTACACGCAAGATCGATCCGAGGGGGTTTCGCCAGTCAATTATTCATCTCCAATGCTCTTATAGACATGTATGCAAAATGCAGTCATATGGATCTTGCAAGAAGCGTTTTCAACATCTCTCATAAAGATAAAATTTCATATAACACACTGATATCGGCGTATTCTCATACACACACTTCTTTTGAGTCTCTGGTCCTGTTTCATGAATTGTTATTGAAAGGGCTAGAACCTGACACTATTTCCTTTGCTGGAGCACTTTCTGCTTGTGCTAATATGGCAGAAATCGAAAAGGGCAAGGAGATTCACGGGGTTTGTGTACGGACCCTATTGCATAACCATCTCACTGTTTCAAATTCAGTTCTGGATCTTTACTCAAAATGTGGACGCATTGATCTTGCTCATAAAGTATTTGATCGGATACCAAATAAGGATGTGGCTTCATGGAACACGATAATAATGGGGTATGGAATGCGTGGTGAACTTGACAATGCAATCAGTCTATTTGAAGCCATGAAAAATGATGATCATGTGAAACGAGATTCCATTACTTACATAGCAGTTTTATCCATATGTAGTCATGGAGGATTGGTTGATCTAGGAAAAAGGTATTTTGCAGAAATGAAAGAAGAGAATGTTGAACCAACACAAACGCACTATGCATGTATGGTTGATCTTTTGGGTCGGGCTGGACTCATGGATGAGGCTGTAGAGATGATTAGTGGGTTAGCTATGGAACCAGATGCTAATGTTTGGAGTTCTTTGCTTGGAGCTTGTAGAATTCATGGGAATATTGAGTTGGGTCAGTGGGCAAGTGAACATCTTTTTAAGCTAAAACCAGGTCATTCGGGCTACTACACATTGCTTTCGAATATGTATGCAGAAGCTGGGAGGTGGCGTGAAGCTGATAAGATTAGAGAGTTGATGAAGCTAAGGGGAGTGAAAAAGAACCCTGGTTTCAGTTGCGTCCAACAACCAGATAGTGGTTGAGACCAATGTACATTTTGGTTTGATACTTTGATGACGTGGTTTGATCTGGCTGTTTTTTTATTTAGTCGAGTTCAAAACACAAAATTGTATCATATACTATGTAAATGTGTATATTTACACATTGATTAAATGCACCCTGCAATACCTCGCTTCCTTTGTATAGTAACTTATGAATGAGTTATTCGGGCTGTATTACCTCTCAGATTGGTTCAAGTGTAGAAGGCTACTTATAAGGAGAAGGGGTCATATGGGTTGAAACTTGAAAGGCTTCCATTAATGTTTTTTATGCTTATAATCTCCCAAATTGTTTTCTTCATACTTTAGATTAAGATTACTACCATAAGAATACGGTTTTAGTGAATAATAATCCAAATTAATATTTACAATATGGATTAAAAAAAAAAAAAGGAGTGTTCGAAGCAGAATGTTCCAGCCCATACCAATATTGACCAATTCCAACCTGCATTATGATTCTCTCATGTTACACGGAGGTCACATTCTTTCACAAACATATTGCGGGGGCCAGTTCATGACATAAAATGAATATCTTAAATTTTGATCTAGTTTTTGTTTGCAAGGCGACATGACCTCTCATGCAAACATCAACACGAGAGGATCTCAATCCTTTCAACCCAACTCTTTTGTGACCACCTGTTCAACCCACTCAGCTTGCTGCATTAACTAACTTCACTTGAGTTTTCTAACAATCTAAACTACCCTTTGATATCGGAGATCTCATACCATCTTGTAATACTTACAAATAAATAATTTTGATCTCATTACGTCAACACTGTTACAGATAAAGCTTACAAAACTGGATAAATATCTATTTCTGGTTTTACAAATGACAAGTTTGATCACAAAACTATAAACAAAAAAAATATATGCTAACAGATCAAATGCTATGATGGGTGACAAATAACAGCCCTACAATGGGATTCAGCATCTATAATCCACAAACCTAAGCTTTCAAGTCTATTTCGAACTAAATCAGAACCCATATCAGAAGACCATAACGCAATCCGTGTGTCATTCTTTAATGAGGTTATATTGTCGTTACCTTCATCAATATTAACAATCAACCCAGTCTCCTGAACCATTTGTAACTCGACACCTTTTGTCTCCAATAACTTTGCTGCCAAAAACCCAAAATCACTCTCATCTTTATTCATCTTGGGGTCCACCAATCGTGCCATCTCATTAACAAAATGATCTGTCCATATTTTTGATCCCGAACTCCTAGCAAACAGAAGTCCAAGTCTCTTCCCAACATAAAAATCAACACTGGAATCAAGTTTGACCGAGTCAAGAAATAAATCAGCTTTGACTGGAAGCATGTCATGATCCAACACCCACGTATCATAATTCATTTCCAATGCCTTCTTAATAATATACGCCTTCACGATAATCCCCTTTACAGATTTAATTGATTTGTATTCCTTCATGCTGTCAAAAAATCTATCCACATTGATCACGGGGTGCCCGCGTCTTGAAAGATCAAGCAAGAAATCAGATTCAGGACCCACAAAGATGTAGTTGTGAATATCAAGCCTCTCAAAGTGACACACCAAGTTTCGAATGAACATCTCTGATGTTTGATGTACGCTCACAATCACTAAGGTATTTGCCTTATGAGCCGATTCCAAAATGGGCTTGAGTTCAGTGACGCTCTTCACAGCTCTATCAGGAACAATTTCTCTAAAACAGAAATTATACCACTTGAGATTTCTCAAAGGCTCTAATTTGAAAAAGTTGCTCTCTGGAGAACTCTCCTGCATCAGAATTGAGTCAGGTCCAGCTGTTTTTCCATAGTTAACACCTGCGTCTCTATGAGATACACTGAGTGCCGACTCGTGTAAGAAATTCGTGTATATGTTGAAATAACCTCGGGCATGAATAAACTTAATAAACCAAGGAGTCCATATCCTGTCACCCATTTTGTTGTACCATCCCGTTGTGACCTGCACATCAATTTGTTAATATATAATTTAGTGATACAACATAATATCAGCCTAACTTTTTTGATAAAAAAAGAAGAAGTTTACATATAAAGTATGTTACCATGCCATCAAGAATGGGCTTCACGCCTTTGGTTTTATGTGTGTCATACCATAAGCGGAATTCCTTCCAGGGTCTCGGAAACAGAAGCTGACCCCAAGTACCAACCAACTGATACAAGAAAACTTGTGTATCTTTGTTTAACTGTATTTTATTCCCATGCTTACCTGACATCATAGGCTGATTAAGCTACGATGACCAAAAGAGTTCACATTCTCATGGTAAAAAACGTATAAATTAATTTTGTTTATGATTTAAGAGCACGTCCATTTTACATCTAATCTTTCCGTATTAGAAAACAAAACAAAATATTGCGATGGCAATCACGTACTGCGAATTTTATTTTTGAGTTTCCTCTGTTTATAAAAAGAGCACACATTGTCTATTTGACTTAACAATTTCTTTAGTTTACTTTCATATAAAAGAAACAGTCTATTCAACGACAATTTGATTTTGCTATCAAAAAGAGATCACAACTCAATCAACAAGCTACCAGTGTACCTAATTCCAAGATTAACCAATCTCTAAGCAAGGCAAACACACTCAACATCCCTCAAGTAGAATTGCACATTGATTTATGCAGTAAAACCTATTAACCAAGCTAATAATCATTATACATTCAGTTACAGATTTAATAGCAACATTGTTATCGTTTTAACATCTCTCATAGCATTTGACATCTTTTAGAAGCAGCATGCAGAAATTCAAAGAAGTGTCATCAATTTGAAGTTAAAAATCAGTGTACTTCAACTCAGTACTAAACCAAACAATTCGGTCTTACAATTCTATCTAGCTTCAACATTAACTCTAAAGTATCTGATTACCTAAACTTACATCTAAACTGATCCAAGCTTTTAAGTTTATTGGTAATACTTACTCCAAGTCACGATCTAATTTAAGCCAATCTGATTGTACAAGATCCAGAATGATGAATACAACATAGGTAAAAGACAGTACCTGGCACGAACCTTGGCCGTTGTAAAGAAGCTCCATATATCCACGGACTATAATTTGAAGCATTATAATAATAGTTCTCAATCAAACCCTTAAGAAACCTATAATACAACGGTGACAATTCGATATCATCTTCAACCACAAACGCAAATTCATCATCAGAAACCGGCCACCAAGCTTCCAACCACTGTGCCTGCAATCCAACATTCCCGGTCCGATAATGCACCATCTTTTCCCCAAACTTCCACTCAAATCCATCAACAAAATCAAGTATTTCCTTATACTCATTCAGTTTCTGATCCAAATACTCATCCTTTTGATCCACAACCTTAAAATGATCAATGTATACATGAATATTCACCTTTTCATCGTCGTAATGAGCCGCAGCAAGTGATCGTAAGCACCGCGTCAGTGATGGCAGGCGATCGTAAGTCAGGACTTTGATTGTGAAGGTAAACTTAGGGTTTTTGTTCAAATCTGCGGTTTTGAGCTGGAATTGAGTTATTGGAGGTGACGATGAGATAGAAATTGAAGAAGAACGGTAGACGGAGAAAATAAATAGAATTGATATAGATACAATGATGAGTATAGCGTAAAACCCTAACCCTAGCCCTCTTTTTGGTGTCGTTTTGAGATAAAATAGATTCATGTTGAATAAGGGCGCGTATCATAATCGATCCATTAATGCCACATTAAGCATTAACTGATCAAATATGGAACCCTAATTTTGTAGTTTTTTGAATCAAAATCTGGAAATCTGGAAGAGAGTTCATAAGTGAGGACTGAAGTAGGATGCAGCTTTTGTTTATGTTATTCCCTCCATCTTTATAAACTTACATTTTAGTCCCTATAGTTCTTAAAGTTTAAGGTCTAGTCCTGGAATCACAAAGGTCCGATAAGCTTTAGTTTGTGAGAGGTTTATGATGTTTGAGTGTATGATCAAAAACTGAAAAGTAATATAAGGATAGAAAAGATCTATTTGAGTTACATACTGATAGGATACAACATGCAAACCGGAGTAGCACAACTTAAGAAACGACTATAACTTTGTTGAATTAAAAAATCTCGTGACTTGAACCAAACCTCACATACTACGAACCCTCATCTACTACACAAAATAAGACATATTTCATCATTTGTGACGCAGAACTTTCAATTGTGGTAGAAATATGAAACAGTTGATGAACACAGTAAAATAAACCTCTGCACGCAAACTCACAATTTTGCTATGTAACCTACCAAACACTTAACCACAAATATGGGCCAACACCTAGTGGAGAGACATGGAAACGGCCATACTAAAGACTCACACTTCCGATGGTCAAAATAAGACGAGCCCGCTACTCTGCCATATAAACCACTACAACCAGAAAGCCGAGTTGGATCCATGCAGTGTACCTAATCATTAATTATGTGTATGATTTTATAGAATACTAGGTTATAACCCGCGAATTCGCGAGTTAGAACATAATTTCTAATTCAAGGTGTATATTTTAATTTTGTTTTACTACATAACATGTCTATTGATATATATATACATATATATATTATATATATATATATATATTAGGTTTGACAATGTTCAAATGTTTTGAATAGTAAAACATATTAGTTTTGCATATACATTTGTAAAAATGATTTATAACATTAAAAATTATTATCCATAAGTTGAATAACAAAGATATAGTAAAAAGATGAATGTTGAAAAACATAACTAGTGTGCATATACATTTATTTAAAAAAAAATACAATGTGACTTTAAAATTGTGACACCCAACAAATTTTAGATTAGATTCCGCTCAAGTAATAAAACCTTGAATGTAAAACTTATATAATTGAACTATACGTGTGATTGTTAGAATTTCTATGTGTAGATGAGGCTTTAACGTGAATATCTTATTGTTATGATATTTTAAGCAAACGTTTATCCGTTGATGAACACAATATAACTACTTGCTTACATTTATGTTTCATTAAGTTACATAATGAATACGAGTGTATCAAATATACGAGCTTTATAATAGTTACTAGTGACTATTTACATGTGCATGCATGTAGTTAGTAATTCACCACCTTTGCATGAAAATAAATTAACTACATTTTTTAACAACTAAAATAAAATACATTTTATTAATTTCCCTTTTATAAACTAATTAAAATAAAATTCAAATACAATTAATAAATATCACCACTCACATCAACCAACTACCATCCACATCAACCACTCACCACCCCCATCCATCAATCACCTTTCCCTCTCCCTTTCCCCCATTTTTTACACATACACTTCTCTCAAGCAAGAAAACACTTTTTTTTACCTCTTTCCCTCTTAAATCCTGCCACCACCAAAAATCTCCCCAACACAACATATAAGTGAATAACTAGTAAATCTTCCGAGGTCATCAACCACACAAGGCTCATCCATCTTTAGTTGTGGGTAAACTATCACTAAATTTCTATTTACATGTCCTTACTTTCTTTCATCACCCATTAAATATTACTAACAAAAATATACATATATATATATATATATATAAAAGATACTTAAATCTTATTCTATACATATGTAACAAATCAAATTTCAAATATTGATGCTCACAATAATTTCTTCTTAATCTCATCTTCATACCAGCAAGTTAAAAAGTGATAAATTTCGAAAATAAATCAGCGAGTCAAAGTGGATAAAACGTCAATAAAAAAATGCAACAATGCACCAAGCTTTAAGATAAGGGAAGTATTTACCAGATAGAACAGTAAGTCCATGACAATATGATAAAACTGTTGTGAATGTAAAGAAGAAGAATGAGAGAAGGAGATGAAGAGAGAAAATAATATTGAATCCATCTATCAAATAGTTACAAATGACAATATATATAGGGTAAAAAAGAGTAAACCCTAACTAACAAGAGGGTAAATGGTGGGCTATCCACAAGCCCATGAGTTTACAACACTCCTCCTTGGATAGTCACCGTTTATAATACACCAAAAACTGCCTCATTAAAAACTTTATCAAGAAAAATCCAATGAGATAAAAACTTGATGAAGGGAAAAAGAGTGCAATGCGAATAATACTCCCCCTGAGATTAATGTATATTTTTCAAGCGTTGAATACCGATCTTTCGAACTAATTGCTCAAAAACTTTTGTCGGCAATGATTTGTTGAATAAGTCGGCCAAATTTTAGCTTAATCGAACTTGACGAACATCAATGGTTCCATCCTTTTGTAGATCTTAAGTTGAGAAGAACTTCGTTGAAATGTGTTTAGTTCTATCTCCTTTGATATACCCTTCATTGATTTGAGCTATACACTTCACATTGTCTTCATATATAATATGGATTTCCTTTGATTGTCTTGAGACCACATTCTTCTTGGATGTGTTGAATCGTCGATCTTGAGTAGACACTTCTCGATCGGATTATGAAACTCAATAAATTTAGCAATATTTGACCACCTCCAAGAAATTGTGGTGTCTCCACAGGTGAATTTATATTATGTTTTTGACCTTATGTGGATCAGATAAATACTCGCGTATTTTCTTTGAGTAAAATAATCCCATATCACGGGTACCACAAAGATAACACAATATGTGATTGATTGCAAGGTATAAATGTGTATTGTAAGCAATGTGTATTAATCCCTAAATGGACTTGGATATTATAATGATTTGTGTATCATTTTCTTTGGTGTGGAAGAGATCCAGAAACATATCTGGATAGTGTAACACCTGATCAAAAAGTCAATTTTCGCGCCAAATTTAAACTTCAAATAATTGTATTTTTATATGCGATTATAAGAAAGTGTTCCAAAATGTAAGTCATTTTAATTAAAAACGCATTGTAGATATTTGAAACCGCACGAAAACAAGTTACTAAATTTTAATTTCAAAATAGTATTTTTATGAAATACTTTCACTCGAAAACATTTAGAAAGAATACAAATAAATTTTTAAAATTTAAAATATTATTTTAAATTACGATCGGGTACAAAAACACGGGCATTTTATATTGTGGTTGGAGACCACAGTCCCCAAATTGGGGATCTGGAAATGGGTAAAACCAACCCCCACCTCCCATTTTTCTCTCATTTTCATTTCATAAAAACACACACATACCTACCAAACTCTCTCAAATTTTCTCCCTCTCCTCTCTTCACCACCACCACCGGCCGACCACCGCTGACCGGTCACCACTACCGCCGCCGTCATCATCATCAGCAAGAACAACACAACAACAAGCATTCAACATCCACCATCATCATCTTCATCTTCTTCATCTTCTAGATTCACCATTTTCATCCTCAAACCCTCGATCTTCAAATCGTAAGGATTTCTTGACTTTTTCTTAAGATTTCTTGTTAAAAACACTTAATATACCATGTATTAACTTTGTAACAACAAGATTCGGCCTAAAAATGGGTTAGATTGCGTTTTTGGGTGAAAACCCGTCGAACAGTCGCAAGTGTCGCCCACAGACTTGCAGTATAGCGTCACTTGCCTAAGTGACGCATGTAAGTGTCGCATGCTAGTGACGCACCCTAAGTGACGCATGTAAGTGTCGCATGCTAGTGACGCATCCCAGTGACGCCTTTAAGTGTCGCCCTTGAGTGACGCCCGTAGCGTCACTTACCCAGTGACGCCTGTAGCGTCACTTTCCAAGTGACGCCAATCTTAAGTGTCGCCTATAGCGACACTTGCCTAGTGTCGCCTAAAACAGAAAATACACATTTTTCACTAAGTGTCGGGACTCAAATTTTACCGCCTAATATTACTCCGAAATGAAATTTCGGAGCGTTTTCACTAAAGCAATATAGTAGAAATAAAAAATTTCGGAGCTCGACCCCAGCCAGGGGCTCTGCCCCTTGGACCCCGCCAGGGGTTGCCACCCCTTGGATCCCGCTATCAGGGGCGCTGCCCCCGAACCCCCGTACACAGTTTCCAAACCTGAATGACAAATGAATAATTACCCAACTCGCTTAGACAAACTGATTTGTCTCATACTCATATGACCTCACGTGTTTAGGACACTAGGAGGTTACCGTTCAGAAGACACACGTATCGTAGGATCGCTAACAACTCACAGGTGAGTTTCATAGCCCCACTCTTTCAATTGTTTTACTGTTTTCGGGGTGAAACACATGCTCAATTTACTGTTTTCGAATTATATTAATGAACTTTTATAATTCACAATTATCTTTATTACTGCCATGTAATACGAAATGTGTAATACTTAGGAATTACACCCACCGGACTGTCTTGAAATAGTATCAATACTAAATAGGTTACAACCGTACATTGTTGGATTGTGAGAAAACAATCACCACCTCATAACTTGACTAAGTTACCTTTATACATTAACCATATTGTCGCGGGACAATACAATCAAACACACTAGAACTGGTTAGTTCTAACCTCACTGGACAACAACTAGACTTCAACAGGGTCAGTCTTCCTTTAGGAACTAAGACTGCCTATACAACTTGTGATCATCAGGACGGGAAGTGTACTTAAGTGAACCTTTCCCCGAGACCTCAAATATACTTGCTAGGTTGAGGCTAGGAGTATACACTAGCGATGTACGTTAGTATAGGATCTTTATACTAATACAAACCAACTAGGTGATGAGTATTCATACCTAGGTTCAATGTGCTACTTAATATCTAAGTATTGTACATACATATTTAGATACAGAATATTACGTCATGCGTGGCATGATACACTACTACTTGTGTTGGTAGATCTGACTTATATATGTGTATATATATATACTCGTACACTATATCAAGCACTTGGTGCTTCTTACAATTTACATATGCATATTGGCATACATACATACAAACACAACTACTCAAGTCAGGCGCGTCGTAGTATGGTCGGCTCTCATATACTTAGTTAGGACTGTCGTAGTACAGCTGGCTCTACAATTCACCAGTCGGGCTTGTCGTAGTACAGCCGGCTCAATTACATACTTTGCTTGCGAGCAATGCGGACGATGTTCCAGAAGGGACACACAACAATGCCACGGTAAAGTGAGCACAAAACGATGCCACGGTATTGCAGTGGGCACAAGGACGTATTCGCGGTAAAGTGATACACTCATGGATGGGCGGGCTTATGCTCGTGATCCACAACAGTTAACGGGTCGGTGGAGTTTCCATGCGAGGCCGTTAGCTCAATCATGTCCGGGTTAGTTTATGCTAACTGGTCAAACGGACACACAAACTGTTTTCAATCAAGTCCGGGTTAGCTCACGCTAACTGGTCAAACGGACATGCTAAACATTCAAACATAGTTCTGCGGGTACTACAATTAACTGTTGCTAGATGCAACACACAATAAATACTCGATCATAGTTCTGTGTAACTACAATTATTTGCTATTATATGACGTGGTCATACCATTAATCTATAGCTATTAGGCATGTACTGCCTCACGTTATGGAATTCACTATTACCTGATAGATACCAAGGCATGGATTGACACATTTCATTATTCACTTAGGTGCATAACCGAACCGATTTAGGTATGAGATACCTTGTAGGATGTTTACACATTGGTGTTACAACTTTAACACAATACATTTCAGAATCGCAGATTCTGAACTACTTTTCAAACATAAAAGGTTTATACTTTATGTTTTAACTAAAAATCCTATGAACTCGCCAGCTTTATAGCTGACCTGTTTTAGCATGTGTTCTCAGGTGCCCAGCAGGATTAGGACTGCTACAAGATAAACTAGCTCGAGTCACATATTTTCAAACAACGGGGACCACTCTGCATTTACTTTTGTATTTTCAAATTATGTAAATTTGAAACTTCTATTAAACTCGAAATGTTGTAAACGTTCTATTTTGGAAAAATGTATAATTGTTTTCAAACGTCTCATTTAGAGTCGTTCATTATGTATCTTATGCTGTGATATTCGATTTGGTAACACCCGACCCGACCGCTTCCGCAACCCGAAATTTGAGGGTGTTACAGATAGTATTTTGGAGATATGGACATCCATTTCATATTAATGCACATTACTCCCCCTTGGATGTCCATTGTTATGATGATTATGCCTCGTTAAAACCTTACAGATAAAACCCGATGGGATAAAAGTCTAGTTAAGGAAAAAGAGTACATAATTCTTTTAATGTGTTTGTGGATGTTGCATCGATAAAAACCTTACCAGGAAAACCTGGTGGGACAAAATCATGGTCAAGGGAAAAAAGTAGTACAACATTTATTTTCTCCCCCTCATAATCACATCACTTGTGAATTTGTTAACAAATAATATCATCTCATCGAATTTAATGAGAAAAAACTGACTTTTATGAGATAAGTCATGGATCCATCATCGTTGATGTATCCATCAAGTTGAAAAATATTTTATATGTATGCAAGACAGTGAGTATCCTCTCATAGATAATAAATTACCTCGCCAAAAATGTGAAGTAAATGATTTTCAACTCTTTTATGACTATTGAGAAATATCAATGTCTAACGACATTTGTCATCCTTTGGGGGTTATGATTGTCAACATTAAAGGATGTAGGACTCTTTATCCACGATAAAATGTTTATCTTTACAAGACATTTCTTTCATATTCAATTATGAATATTCATTCGCCTTTAGAAACTTGTAAAAAGTTCAAAGGATGTATGAATTGCAAAATACTCATAAAGAATGTATATAAATATGGGCTAAAATGTCCATTTAATAAAGAATCTATCATGCCCAAATTGATATAAGGACTTATTTGATTAGACAGTGTCCTCGAGAGCCCTCTATGAAAAGCATGAGGCATTATAAATAGTGAAATATGCCTTTATCAGGTATTCCCAATCATTTGATATAAGATCTTATTCAAATTGAATAAATGGTGTTCTCAATTAAGAACCTTTATATAAAGCATGAGGCTGTTAATAGTAGAAGCATCTTTAAGCAATTTAATCCTTGAGGGATTCAAATAGCTAGCAAATGAGCTAGACTTGTGAGTTATCATATAGCAAAGAGTCTTAGTATCAATACTCTTGCCTTATATCTCATAGTTTCCTACTCATTGCGCTTTTGAATAAAGATCGACTATACAATAGTATTACACCTTAATGAAATGGACTGTAAGTTCAAAAATCTCGTATGAAGAGATTTCATAAATTTATTGCATCTTTTTGTCTTGGCCAAATAATATTTGCAATTCTTTGCAAAAATAATTTCATGATGCTATATCACAATAGCTAGCGCTATATTATAATGATAGTATTATAGTCATCGTCATCGATTTCATTTATATCGATTCCACGTTGTTCTAGACATGATATCATTTATTGAGATCTCTTCATTTTTGAGTACCAGAGGTTCTGATAGAACCTTCATGTCTAGTTTCGTTAGATTGAATTGGGGTCTTTAATTCCTCAATTTGACCATCTAAATAATTTGCTCATTTTTTCAAGGATATAATTTGGAATCGACTCACGTTTCATGTGACATAGGCTTATTAGCCATTTTAATAGGAGCATTAACAACTTATCATTCAAACAAATATGTCTGACAACTATCAAAAATGAATTATCTCTTTGAGCTTCGAGTTCATACTTGATACAATGAGGATCAATATTATATATTGATAATTCATCATCAAGCTATTTTAATATCTTCCCTTTTGGTCTCATAGTTGTGCGTTATGGTTGAGCATATATCGCACAAAAAAAAATAAAAATATATATGATTTTTTTTCAGGACCAAAAATGAATGATAAGGAGGGAGAAATCTATTTCTATTGGCACGATACGAACTCACATTATCGCATGTATATTAACATGGCCCCGTAGTATAAATAGTTTTGTTGCTCTCACAATAGATGTTGATTTGCAGCCAACTAAGCCTTTTAACAAAAGCAAATTATGTACACTTATTGCAATCAATTGAAAACATTGATGTATTTAAACAATATATACGTTCTCCGATATTATCAAACAATATTTGATATTCTGAAATATGTACTCGTAATCTCATTAATCGAGTTACTTAGTCACACAAACTTTAGATTGCGATTTTCATGACCATTTAGACGATGCATCGATTTAAAACTCTAAATGATCCATTATGTGGATGTATGAAATACCCGTTTGTTGATTTCAGAATTTTAATGGATTGAGTCCCAACAATAGTACGTATGATTTTTTTTTTCTTGAGAGCAATAAATTTTAAAATTATTATGTTGAGGAAACTTGAGGTTCTCTTTATACATTCGCATCATGATTGACTCGGGGTATGATGGTCTCACCGGTCTTGTCAATTAATGTAATAGTCATGGTCCATTAAACATGAAGTTTATGGCCATACGTGCTTCAATTGCACGTTTTATTTTATAATCAAAGCTATAGAATATGACGTATAATCAAAACCATGATATTGCAATATGAGGTGCATCTAGTTAAAGCGAGTATAAAAGCATTAATTGCTTTTGATGGTAAAAACCTTTCTTCAAGGTTATAATTCTAACGGATATTGTACTGTTAAATATTCTCTTTAAAGTCCTCATTGAGATAAGGAATATTATTGATTTGATATGATCATATAAAAGGATCTTATCGGCGTATTCATTTATTCTTCAAATTCCTTTGAAGTAAGATGAGTTAAAAAAATCATAAGAGATAATTTGAGAAGCTTTATTAATAGAGATGTCAAGAATAGTGAATACCAATTTTGTAAAACTTGGTCAGTAACCACAAATACAATAAAAGAATGTACTAATAATAAGAATGTTCGCAAATGAGCAACTAAACAAAAGCTCTAATAGAAAAGACTTTAAACATGAATCAGACGTTTAACGCTCGTAAAGCTAATTTAACCTTTTTTATGTTTAAAGGTAGTTCAATATTGATAAATTCTTCTATAAAGAAAAGTGAGTATTATATACTTTTAGATTAAAGGTAAATATCGTAGATAAACAAAACTTAAATTATCGTGTGAAGATTTTCATGTTAGTTAAGAAAATAATAATAAAATGACCGAATCATGTTATGAATAAAAACCATCATTAACTTTTACGATTATATTAATATACATCACCATCCTCTGTAAATGAAAGTATACATGGGACTTGAAACCCTTTTTGGATTTAAAATCTTTGTGTGACATCTAATTACCTGACGTACTGGCACATAATCTAAGTGTATCACAAACATATTTTAATATGAGTATTGCAAACAGATTCATTTACATGAAATGAAATGAATATATAGAACTTAATGATTATGAAAATGATGATGATAGAACTTGAGGTTCTACAAATATGACAATAAGGAGAGGTTATCTTAATTATAAATTCTCTATAGGAGATCATTGTGGATCTTGAGAATTTTAAAAAAGATATAACAACTATGGAATCTCTTTAGGAGATCATTGAAAATCTTGATGATTTAAAAAAAACATATAATAATAACACGAGGTTATTTTAATTTGCGTATTCTCTTAAGGAGGTCATAGATCTTCAGGACCATCACAATAACATTATGTTTGATTATCTTAAGGGAATCATAAATTCATAATAGAACAATTAGCATTAACTTGAGGTTATGTATTTTTGATTCTTTTTAAAGACTTATAATAAAACAATAATCATAACTTGAGGTTATGTTGCTACGATTCTCGTTATGTAATCACAATAGAACATTGTTTGTTCTTGTAAACTACAAAAGAATTATGAGATAAACATATATATAAAACTTGAAAGTTTTCTATCAATTTCTCTCAAGAGCCAATTCGTGCTGATAACGTGTTGTGAATGTAAAGAAGAAGAATGAGAGAAGGAGATGAAGAGAGAAAATAATATTGAATCCATCTATCAAATAGTTACAAATGACAATATATATAGGGTAAAAAAGAGTAAACCCTAACTAACAAGAGGGTAAATGATGGGCTATCCACAAGCCCATGAGTTTACAACAAAAACTTATTATTAGTAACCAATAATTAAATATCAGTTCTCAATTAGAACTACAAATATTACAATTTTTTTATCAAAGTTGATCTTCAATCCTAACAATGATTAGTATCACCACTAGGTTATCATTGTTATAGTCAAATTCATGAAAGATCATCAAAAAATTGTAATGGATGGAAACCCAACGAAAAAAAGAAAGAAACAGACCTTTTAGAGCTTTGTCAATCACATCCTAACACCATTTAAGTGTAACATGTCAGACCTACATCAAATCCAATTACAGAATATATGAACTTTGATCTTAGAGATAGTCCAAGCAACAAAACACTTGAGAACAAATGTCGTACACGGTGTTATTAAACTCTTTCAAAACAATAGCTCTATTCGTACACACAAGCAAAACATGGATTATTTCTTGCTATGGGAAAATGACGATCAACATAAAAACTATGTACCTAATTTAAAAATGAAGCACTAATTTTGACAAAAACAACCGAGCATAAGATTAGTTGCAACTCTATTCAACCACACAAACTGATTCATTCCAGAAATAAATTTAGAATGGAATCACCACAGATCTGTGCATAACACTGATTCATTCCAGAAAATGGATTTAGAATGAAATCATCACATTCTAAAGTAGATCTAGAGCAAACTCTATTGCGAGGTCAAGTAGGGACTAAAATTCTAAACAATGTGGATACTAATTCTACCAAAAGAGCTATATATGAATCGAGTAATATTTCTTTTATGACTCTGGAGGATGGCTTAGTATCCTGATCTAAGCTACATTCATGTTGCTTCCTCTTACGCTTCGAATATACGTACTAATTAATGCTAACATTAGAAAAGATGGTAAAGGCCAAACTTTTTAATATATAGCTTAATCAAAACAGGTCAATTGAGATGAACGACATGAAGTTGTTCAATGTCACTATTTAATATCTACCACCTATCAAAATATGTTTATTAAAAAGTTATGATTATTATCGTAAAACTGAAAAAAATAATGAAACTAATTCATTAACTATTAACCGCAGATAAAAAAAAAAGAATATACAAAATAGTGATAGAAGAAACTCAACTCACCCATAAGTGACATGTACTAAGGATAGCATGTTTGAACTTGAACATGTGTTGACATAATACACAACCTGCCCATTTTGACACCCGGTTTATCCACCCAATTCGATTACGGACCTACATATATATCTCAAAAGTACACCAATCAAATTAGCCTATATGCAAGATTGAATATAAAATGAATCTTTAGAACCAAAAAGTGGCAATGTCAGAACCAATGAAGTATGAAAACCGAACTTACAAATTTGTAGACTGCATATTTGAATCAGAAAATGGTGAAGTCATCTAATATAACATAATGAAAGGCCATGACATAAACTTTCATTAGGATCTTTCTTACAGCATCGAGGATACCATATCCAAACTTTCAATAGGCCATGAGTTAAAAAGATTCCCAAAAACCCAACTCATATCAATCAAAGTAACCCAACCTATATTCAGTGCAAACAAACTATTAAAAAATTGATGCCAGCATTTTAAAAAAATTGATATAAACTTAAGCATTCTTACATGAGGCACATCAATTAGTGTACCAATATAAAAAATTAACAACTCAAGAAAAAAACATAAATTATTTGTACCCCATTACACTAATAAAAAATAATTAGCTTCATATAGGCCAATCATCGTGTAATATAAAATTTATGCAAAACTACTTAAAAATCTCGCTTATTGTTTTATACCTTGATCCAAAATCTGAGACTTTCTTCAACTGTATTAAATGTCATTTAACGACAATCAGCAGCACAAACAACAATATCATCACGTACAACATAGGCCTAATAAATTTGGTAAATATAACAGTTGTGAGATTGGTAAATATGAAGAATAACCCACAATTTCTGTTCATGCATTTCATCAAACAGTTAGTATGCAAGAAACGGAGAGTTGTAACAAATGATTAAAATGAATAGTTGGAACATAAAAGACCAAAATGACGGTCGGAACAAATGATAAAACCGTAGCTCCATCTCAATATCTTCACCGTTTTATGGGTTTGGGATTTAATTTAAACCCACAACTGGATTGTGAAAAACAATATATGAACCTGTACATATCTTCAATCATGGATTAAGACAGTGAACCATGATGTGTACACCTTACTTTGAACCCTGCAAAATTCAAACCAACGTTTCATTATCATTTACAATCTCCTAACACTGAAATAACCATACGATCTTTCATAAGCAACCATTCAAAAATCACTTTCACGGTCGACAAAAGTTGAATAAAGCTGAATATCCCATTACTAAGTAATCGATTTCAGTAAAACGAACTTGAGGAAGAAAAAGAAGCATCACACAGGGGGAAAAAATAGATCCGTGTAGGTCGAGCATGCGTGAGAATCAGATTGATGATGTTGATGAATCAATATCATGTTTGATGGTGGTAGAGAAATCAGTACGCAGACAAATCCGTGTAGGTCGAGCATGCGTGAGAATCAGATTGATTTAAAATTAGGGATAAGATAAGTAAATTACAATTAGACGTGCTAGATAAGTTTAAGAGTTTCAAGGTAAAAAAGCTTTTTGCATATCTCGAGAAGCACAAAATAATTATGAGACGGCCCAAAGCATTTGCATATTTAGAAACTCACAACAAAATAAACAAATTATTTTCAGAACCAAATTAATTAATATACCAATTTTTATTTTAAAAAATGATGACATCAGCCGAAGCATTAAGAGAAAACACATCAAAAAGATGTAGAGTGTGATAAATCAGCAATAATGATGTCAGCTTGATTGTCAAATTGTATGTAAGATAGATTGTATGTAAGATAGATAATACAAAATGTGAAAAGCCTTTTTTTAAGTTTTTTGATGATAAAAAACTTTATAAATCATCAACGAAGATGCTCTTATATAAAATGTTTTTCACTCCGATATATAAAGTTGTATAACACTTTACACATGCATTGAGTTGATTAAGAACATGAAACGCCAACACACGACACCTACTATAAAATCCAACATACCCCAGTCGTTGATCTCCATTTCCTAACACATACAATCACTCCCACCCATCCATCCATTTTTCCAACATGTCTCCATCCAAAATGGCCTTCACCGCCGGATCCATCTTCACAAACTCGTCAATAAATTATCACGACAACTAACCATGGTTATTCACGAACACGACGGTTCTCGTGAAAACGAAATTTATAAAGCAGCAAATTCTTACCTTTCGTCCCAAATCACATAACCCAATACTAATCGCCTCCAAATGACTCAGTACCAAGACGATAATAACATCAACGTTACTATGGAAATTAATGACGAGTTTATTGATGTTTACAAGGGAGTTAGATTCATCTGGTCCAAAAACACATCATATCCATGCATGAGAGAATATTATGATCTGCTAAGCAAGGATCGTTGGAGCTTACGTTTCATCGTAAACATAAAGATATGGCGTTGAACGACTACGTACCGTTTGTAATTAACCAAGGTAAAAAGAAAATGGAAGGTGAGAAAACCGTGAGGTTATTCACGTTGGATCCAAATTGTAAATATTCGGGATGGGAAAGGTGTGGATCCCGGTCAACCTTGACCATCCGTCAAACTTTGCCACGTTGGCAATGGACACGTGTGAGAAGGAGAGATTGGTGAAAGATTTAGATAGGTTCTTGGAAAGGAGAGAGTATTACAGGAATGTGGGAAAGGCGTGGAAGAGAGGTTATTTGTTGTGGGGTCCACATGGGACAGGTAAATCGAGTTTGATCACCGCTATTGCGAATCACGTGAAGTTTGATGTGTATGACTTGAGATGACTGATGTCAAGTCTAACTCGGATCTTCGGAGGATTTTGTTGAAAACGTCGAATAAATCGATATTGGTGGTGGAGGATATCGATTGTTCAATGCAGTTGCATGATCGAGATGAAATGCAAGCGCTCATGCGAAAAAATGGTTTTAACCAAGAACCAAAGGTTACACTGTTAGGGTTTCTAAATTTTATTGATGGGTTATGGTCGAGTTGTGGTGACGAAAGGATTGTTATATTTACTACGAATAGGAAGGACGAAAGTGCACTTCTTCGTCCTGGTCGTATGGATGTTCACATTCACATGTCGTATTGTACACCGGCTGGGTTTAGATTGCTGGCATCTAATTATCTTGGTGTCACTTATGTTCTTTTCGAAGAAATTGAGGGTTTGATTAATGAGGTGGAGATTACCCTGGCTGAAGTAGCTGAGCAACTACTTAAGGATGATGATCCGGATATTGCGCTCGATGGTCTAAAACTCTAAAAGAGATTTTTTATTTCAAGTCGAAGGAGAATCATGAATTGGCTGCGAAAACGAAACACAAGATGGGTTTTTAACGTGAACATAATGAAATTGTTATGGTATTAATCCTAGTGTTATGATTATGAATTATGCTTGCTTAGTTATTAGTTGATATCGTTAATTAGAAGCTAAAATGTAGTAACTCACAAGTTCCAGTTTTCAATGTTATGTGAGTGCCGTTGCAAATTTAATCTAAGTTAAGATATGTGATGTTAATAACCTTTAAGATCAAGTGAAAATTTGATCTTCTTGCAAATTGCAATGGGTGTTATAAACTGGTATGTGTTAATGTGTACACAGAGATTGGGTTGGGTCTAATCGGGTTAAAGCCCAAGCCGTTAACTTCGAACGAGCCCAAACTAACAGAAAAATAGATGAATAGATGATTTAGTACATTTAACATGAAATTTCTTATACTGGATGATTTTTGTACAGAAAGAAATGAAGAGATTGCGTCATCACATAAATCATATATGATACGATATGTCGATATTTCATAAGAGATGATAAATAGTTGACAAGCTAGTCCAATACTGATTAACCTAACTTGCGTGACAAAAATAAGTTGTGAAATGCAAGATAAAGAACCAGCCAATAGTTGAAGAAAGTTGCAAAATAACAATTTGTGAGCAACGTTAAATGGCTCAAGTTTTTATTCTATATAAGAAAGAAATAGCATCATCATAATGTGTGGGCTAAGATTTGTGCCATGGGATAACAAAAGGAAATGTTAAATAGAAGTTAGACACATAATTAAGTAACTGTTAATGGACCCAACCCGACTTTCTGCTTGCCATGGTTTCTATCGTGGCGAACTGGCGGGTTCATTTTGTTTTTTTATCATCGGAGCTGGAAGTCTTTAGTTTGACCGTTTCCATGATTAAGTGTTTGGTAGAATTGAAAGAAAAATTTGTGAGTTTCGGTGCGGAGGTTTATTCAACTGTTTCAATTTTCTGCCGCAATTGTAAGTTCGGCTTCACAAATGATGAAATATGTCTTAGTGAGTAGTAGATGAGGCTTTTATATATATGTGGGGTTTATTGTATTTAATATTTCCTTTTTGGGTAAGGTCAAAAAAGGAAACTTTTTTATTGGGCTTACCCAAAAAATAAATTTTATATACAATAGAACATATTTACTATTAGTTCAATATATACAATAGAAGTTTTCAAAGTTGGACTCATACAATAGTAAAAAGTGTAAAGTTAATACATAGCGAAACAGTAAACCCATATTTCAAATATTGTATTCCTGTTTACATGTTGTATTCCGTCAATATGTAACTCAAATAGATCTTTTAGATCCTTAGCGATATTACTTTTGAGTATATCGCCAAAATTGAAAAAGACACGTAATTTATGTTCTACAATATCTTAATCTGCCTACAATCAAACATCATAAACCGTTCACACACCGAACCTTATATCTCCTTTAGCGAATTACCTGAAATTCAATGTGTATGACTTGGAGATGACTGACATCAAGTCGGATATTGTTGAAAACAGCGAATAAATTGATATTGGTAGTGGAGGATATCGATTGTTTGAAAGAGTTGCATGATTGGGATGAAATGCAGGCGGCTTTAATGCGCAATAAACGTTATTACAAAAAAGAGCCAAAGGGGTGACGTTGTCGGGGTTTCTCAATTTTATTGATGGCTTATGGTCGAGTTGTGGTAACGAAAGGATAATTATATTTACTATGAATGGGAAGGACAAACTTGATGGTACACTTCTTCATCCTAGTCGTATGGATGTTCACATTCACATGTCGTACTGTACGATGAGTGGGTTTAGGTTGTTGGCTTCGAATTACCTTGGTGTCACTGAACATTTACTGTTCGAAGAAATTGAAGGTTTGATCAATGAGGTTGAGATTACCCCGGCTGAAGTAGCGGAGCAATTACTTAAGGATAATGATACGGATATTGCGCTTGGAGGGCTAAAAGAGTTTTTATATGTCAAGTGGAAGGAGAATGAAGAAGCGAAAAGAAAGGCGGAAAAGGAAAAAGAATTGATTGCGAAAATAACAGAAGAATTGGCTGCAAATGAAAGTGAAACAGAAACAGATTAAGATCGTGAACATAATGGAATTGTTCTTGTTCTGGTATTAATTAATCCTAGCGTTAAGATTTTGAGTGTTTGAGAATTTTATATCTTAAAATACATGGATTATATTTAATTAACTAAACATAGTCTAAAGCTAAAAATAGTGAACTCAAGTCAAGTAGAACAAAGTTAGAACATTAAAGCACCTCCAATCCATTGTACTCATCAGCAATGTTTTGAAAACCGGAAACCGGATCGAACCGGATTGCCATCCGGTTCCGGTTCAACCGGTTCAACCGGTCCGGTCGAACCGTCCGGTTTTATCACCACGTCACCGTTTTATATAAAAAAAAATTAAAAAATCCGGTTGAACCGTCCGGTTCCCGGTCGAACCGTCCGGTTCGTTGACCGGTCAACTCATAGTCAAAACCGGTTTATTCCCGGCCGGAAAACCTATTTTTCCCGGTCGAACCGATCGGACTGGACCGGTTCAACCGGTTTTCAAATCATTGCTCATCAGAGTTCAAAGTTTTGACACATCACCTTTAAACTTTTCTTATACAAACATTTGCAACCCATTAAAGTCTTTATAGTATAAAGTTTTGTCACATCATTTATCCTATATATAATAAGCAATTATTTCCCTAATATAAATTTATATGATACAATAAAATCAGTTATGTCAATAAAGCGCATACATATAATATATTCTATAGAATTAATTAATAAAACCTAAAATGTATTATTAAAAATATGTATCCAAACAATAAAAATCACTTACAAGTTACGATAACAGTAAAATCCAAATATAATATTTTTACTAAGATTAATTAATAAAAATTGACAATCATTAGTTTAGATTTTACGTGTATATCAATGAGACATTTTATTGACTCCGGCTCAAATATAATATTTGGGGTATTGAACAAACAATTCAAGCAAATGAACAAATATATCGTCAGTAAGAATTAAAAGGGAAAAGAAGTGCATTGGTCCCACCATTCCGTCCAAAGCTGTTTGGACTACTTTGTGCGCACAAAATCTACAGTGAGAAATTGCTACTTTGACTGATGACATGTAAAACTTTGAAAGACGAGGTCAATCTGCTTCGTAGATAAGGTTTGTTCCGTACCTTTTAATGAGGTGTGGGGCTTTGCATCTGACTTTCGTTGGGCTTTCCTCTTCAGGGCAAATGATTGTTCATGAAACTACTATCGAGATTCTTCGGACCATATTTTCTACCTTCCGTATAGGAGCATTGGAGATGCTCTAAGTGAAAGTTTCATTGAAATGCGTGCTATAGAGTAAACTAGTAAAGTTAGTGTTTTGTCACCCGATTCATTCACTACCAGTGGATATGAACGATATGAATAAATAAATTTTGAATATAAATATAAATGTTGATGATTAGTGGGTCAATATTAAAAATAAAAAGTTAAATTTCTTATTTTTCTCAAGTAATAAAATGCTCTGTCGTTAATATTAAACGCTTCACATATGTTTACGTAAAATGTAGACATAAAACTCAACACCTTTGTTCATGAAATATGTGATGATAGATATTCATAGTTCACTAACATTTTCATGTTTAATTTTGACTTAATTAGAATGTCTCAATTTAATTCAATGGAAAATATTGAGTTTAGTTCAATTATCTTTTTAGTATTATATGTTTCATGGATTAATGTGTTCGTTTAAAATTTACTAACGTATAGACAAAGTATTTGGCTATGTTTATGTACAGAATGTTTCAAAAGTGTTAATGCGTCCATATTTTAAGTGTCTAGACAATATATGTCAAAATTGTTGATGTGGCTAGTATATCAAAAGTGTTGATGTTCATTTGTAAAGCATAGTTAAAAAGAATATTCTATCTTTTTTGGTGTGTGTTTTTCTTTTACGTAAAAAATATATTTTAAAATGTGGATTTAATATTTTTAAGTATGCAATCTTATTAAGGTGTTGAGTAAGGGCACATGTTAAGTGGTGAATATTATTCTCGAAAATTGAAAAAGTTGAAAATATTCTTTTCGAAAAATGAAAAAGGTATCAAGATTCTTTTTGAAAAATGAATTTCTCATTTTTCGAGAAAAATATTCTTGTCTTAACATATGCTCTTAGACAATCCCTTCTTTTATTTACAAGTTTTAGATAAAACTTAAAACTAACAAATAATTATTTTTTTGAATTAATTGTTTAATTTTAAAATTATAGTGTCTATACCACCGTAAGTAACAAGCTCTGTGCATGTATCTCGAGCTCATTTAGGTTCCGCTCAAGTTGAGTTCAAAGTATTTCGGCTCATTTATATCCCTGAATAAAACCATAAGTAAAAATGTTAACGGAAACAGTTAACCGAAAACAGTAACTTCGATGCATATTGAAAATAAAAAGTTTAGCTTGCACAAATTTGCTTTTTATCAAGATGTTAACTTTTAATTGTATGGCGACTTGGTTCTGGTAGGCAAAGAGTAACGTTGTGACAGCAGAATGTTATTAACGGCTAACCAACGAAACAAAGCAAGCTTCCATCATGGATTAAGCAGTCAAAATGACATTTAACATTATCTCTTCAATTTCATGCTTCCCTCTGATGAGTGTGAAGCACAATGTATCTCAAACTCGCAACTACAAAATTTATACTCTTCAAGAAATTCTAAGACAGATGACCAAACGGTTGATATTCAATCATAGAAGGACCATGACTTTAAGACTTTAGATTCGAACTTAAAATCAATCATAGATGTTATACTTCAACTTGATCAATATACTTGAATTTCTAAAGTTGTATCATGCAAGGGAAAACAAAAACAAACCCATCAGATTACATTTATAATATGCACCACTCTTTACTTAAAAATCAAGTCAATAAACCAAATAGCACGTAGTAGTAAACTCCTAATTTGACCAAACTGGTTCAGTAAAACTTTAAGATCATAACAGCATAATGATCTTAATCAAAGATTCGACACTCTAGACTTTAGCAAGCCCCTTTTCACAACGATTGGCCACCACCACAACCAACTTCCACCACAAGACTCCTCGCAGGAGGGAAAAGAGCCACTGCACCTTTCTCTGGATTCACATACTTCCTATAGACAGCCTTCAGTTTAGTTTCACTAGCACAAGCATGAAAGTTCACCAAAGTCCTTGCACCATCCCTGCCCAAAAACAACAATTATATCAACTTAAAGACCAAAAGGTTGAAACCTTTATAATACCCATGTGACAGTAACACTCACCTTAGCTCATCTTCATCATACCCAGTGTGGTGTTTTAGTGTTTCAGTCCAAGCCGGGGTCTTGTTTAGGGTGCACCTAGCAGCATACACAGCAGTAGCAGCAAGCTTTGAAGGGTTGTTGGACATGATAACAGAGTAGTGAGTCAAACCCAGTTCAGTCAAGAAGAACACCATATTTTCCATCTATATTCAAAAACAAAAAAAACATCAGTTTTCACAGTCCAGTTCTCAGTAACACCCCTACACAAAATGCCCTATTTTTGGTACTTTACCTCATTATCAGTTGGGATCGAAGCTTTTGTGTAGCGAACTAGGAACACATATGGTGTAGGAACTGTCAAATACCAGCCTAACTGTCCAAGAATTGCTTTCTCCATGGCCAGAATCTGCTCTCTGGCGTACGCATTGTCAGATATTGCAATCAAATCATTGACTTCTGGTGGCCAAATTTCTTCATACTTGCAAGCCATCAGCATAGAACTGATGCCCACCAACTGAAGTTCCCTTCTTGGAACTGTTCTCACCGAGAGGTACCGATCAACAATGTTGATCGTGAGATAAAGACTTTCTGGCATCAAGTCAAACTTCCTGTGAACTTCAACCAACCAATCTATCAAAATAGCTCTCATTTTAGCATTTAAATCGGGCTGGGAATTCATGTAATCACGTAAACCGCCTTCTGTTTCAGATTGCTTGTAGAAGGTGTAGATGTCTTCAACGTATTCGACTTCAGCTAGTTCATTGTTTGCGTCTGGTTCATCTATATTCACCACTGGATCTTTGGGTTTTGTTGTGATCCCACAAGCAACCTAAACAAAAGACTTCAAATCAGTTTTCTGGATACAAAGAAATCAATCTGAAAGTTATATAAATAAAAAATTGGTGAATAAACTAACTTTACTACGAGCAGTGAGGACAGAGGTGAGTGATTTTGAAGGCTTCTTTGATCTTCTTCTTGGAGTTTCCTCAGTATTTTTTGGAGCTAACTCGCAATTATTACCTTCTGCTTGCGGTTTCTGCAATTGGGTTACAACAAAACCAATATTACTATCAACTTCAGACACATAAAACATCTTAAAAGTTCAACTTTTTGAACATATAGCTTACAACAGATACCTTTACATTCTTATCAGCGACTGCAGCTTGTGCATTTGCCACCAACTGGGCTCGAAAATTTCTAATAAAAATAAAAAACAACTCATCAAAAACGAGTCAAGAATAAACAAATATATTGACATGTAAGATAGGGAGAAGAACCTTGTCATCGGTCGAGTTTGAGGCTTTCCGATATCAACAACAGTTGGACCGGCCACAAGATTCCCAATATCTCCAAGGGCTCGCCGGTTCCTTCTTTCGCCCTGTACCCCATTCTTCTGCTTTACATCAGCTACACATAAATTAAACTTTAGTTAAACATTATCAAGACACGATCATAATCTACTACCAAAACCACAAATTTACAATCTGGGTCAATTTGTAATCACTCAAAACCCTAATCTTTCATAATCTAAAAAGGGGTTCACAATTGATTGCATAACTTTACACCTCTATGTTATCAGTTCCAAATAAAAACAACAAACTTTCAAAAGGGGTTCACAATTGATTGTAATCACTCAAAACCCTAATTTTTCATAATCTAAAAAGGGGTTCACAATTGATTTAATAATCTACTACAAAAACCACAAATTTACAATCTGGGTCAATTTGTAGTCACTCAAAACCCTGATCTTTCATAATCTAAAAAGGGGTTCACAATTGATTGCATAACTTTACACGTCTATGTTATCAGTTCCAAATAAAAACAACAAACTTTCAAATTATATCAATTCTTGATACGCATAAAACCCTAAATTTGTAATATTCACAGATTAAATAGTAAATCCCCAAAAAAACTCAAACTTTGAAATTAAATCAACTATTCACTTTATTAAAACCCTAAATAACAATTACCCAGATATAAATTTTCCAATAAAACCCATAAACGATTAAACAAACAACTAATATCTTTAAACAATCATAATTCATTCATATTCATATATTCAAAAGAAGATGATTACGGAGTATTATTCATCAATACCTCTAATCGGTTGCTGAACCGCAACAAAGGTTTCATTAGACGTCATATCTCCTTCTTCTTGATCTTGGTTATGACCGAAAACACCTCCAATACTTGTCAAAATAGACGAGAAAAACGACTGGAGACGGCTGTTGTTTGCCTCCCCTTCTTCCGAGTGTTCGGTCGCCACGGTATGACCAATTTCTTCTTCTTTTGATTTGCCTTAAACTCACTTGCAGTTTTTTTACGATTCAAGAAGGATTGATTTTAGGGTTTGATGATGCCGGAGGGTTTTTAATCGGAAATAGAATTGAATGTACAAGGGAAGGCGCCTCACTTTATATAATAACGGTCATATTTTTATTGTTATTTTTCAATTTTGAATATTAACCGTTGATGGATTTTAACGGTAATATTCGTATTTGATGCGCTTTATTTTTCACCGCCTCAATGGGTAAATTTTGTATTTTTAACAACTTAGCATGATTAGGTCTAGTTCCCGTGTGGTTAATCAACATAAATATAGATATAGTAAATAAATAATGGAATAAATAAATATAAATAATTAAATAATTGTAAATATAAGAATAGGATGTGATGGAACCGTATTATTCTTTGTTTCTAACTTATACGAGTAGTAGATAATGTGGTTAAAAAGTAATGATACATTAGTAAAAAAAAGTCAAACTGATAAATCTATGTTTATGTTGATTTTAATTGGACTATACAATTATGTATTTATGTATAAAGTGTAATAAATAATAGTAACTATTTACTACCTTGATAAATAAATGACAGATGGTTTACACATAACATATAGCTAGAAAATATAACTCGGGGTGAAATGTTTAAAATTTCATTAATATTTTAAAAGATTTCTATATTACGTAATTTAAAAGGTTTTGTGGGTGCAACTGTCTACCATGTCTCCAGCCCCGACTAACATCGTTAACTTTTTGGATACAAAGAGGGTATATTTGACAAAATTGTATTTGTATTAATCAATCAAAACACATATAATTATGAATAGATATTACGTAGGACTTATGAAAATATTAAACTTCATTATGAAATAGACCTCAAGTATAGTACCAAATAGGGGTGAACAAAAATCGGGTTGGGCCAAAATCCGAACCGGGTTGCAGTCAACAAACAATAAACCGGGTATTTGACCAACCCGGTCCAATCCAACCCGAACTCGAACCGGATTTTTTTCGGGTTCAACCGGTTTTTTACGGGTTTTTACCGGTTTTTCAACCCGATTTTGAATTCTAAATACCCAACACAGGTCCCAACCCGTCAGGTTCTCCCAAAACCTGAACCGGGTTCAAAAAAACCGTTCTTTCTAAAAACTGATTTCGGGGACCGATACATGATATTATATCAAGAAAATACAATACTGTATTCAACAATTTGTCGCTAGATCTAATAACAAATTGGTCTAATCTAGCCTAATGACGCATGTCGATCATCAAATAATAGATTGAAGTCCTCCCTCTATATTCTTTTTACTAGGGGTGTTCAAACGGTCGGGTTTCGGTTTAGTAGAGTTATTCGGTTTGGTTTGTTCGGTTTTTGAAGAAAATAAAAACCACCCAATACCCAAACCGGAACTACACAAACTCAATCCAAACCAACCGAATAACAATCAGGTTAATCGGTTTGGGGCCCGTAAAACCAAACTTACGATGAAGGTTGAAGAAAACTAAGAAAATAACTCAAATCTTTTCGGAAAATGAAAATATATTTTAATCAAAATTATATTTATTAAACTAACATTTATCATTAAGAGATAATTATTATTATTGACTTTTCATTTTATTCGTGTAATAATCATTCTACGTCTTACTTAATTGTTATTGACTCTGATTAAAATAAAAAATGTGAATTAACTTAAATTTTTAAGTGAACTATATATAACAATGGATGTATAAGTTAATAAATAAAAATATGTTACTAATAAAATGTACACAATTAGAAAGGAGAAATTTCATGAGATAATAAGTGTGTGATGGATTTTTAAATCCATCCTATATATAAAAAACATATTACTACTATATCGGGTTTTCAGGTGGACCCCAAATTAAAATTTTCTAAATCAAATCCGAATCAAAAACCAATTATAATATCTGTTAAAATCAAATAACCGAACCAAAACCAAATAACCCGAAAATAATTAAGCTAAACCTATTTAGATTAGACGGTTTTTCGGTTCAAACCAATTAATGAATACCCCTACTTTTTACCATAAAACACTCAAATCTAAATCTACTTTTTTAGAACTAGACAGGCAATTAAGAACTAAGAAGTGATATTGTGCAAGTCATTCTTTCTAATAATAAATTATACATGTTATTGGGTAAAATTAGGTGGATGGTTCTTAAACACCTACAAATATTAAGCATTTACAATTACAATCACTAAATAATAGATTAGACACCTAGACATTGTAGGGGTACTCAATTTACCTCTCATCATATTTCTATAATAACGGATTACACGATTTACCTCTGTAATATGAACGTTGAACCGGATACTAGAGGCCGTCAGATGGTCAGTTTACCCTTTTTACTATTAAACTTACTAATAGTTTTATACTTTTATATCTAATCTAACATGTATATGCCTATAAGTTTATACATTGTTTTTTATATCAATTTTAGAATATAAAACATCTTTCATATTGAACAAATAAAAACTTGTGTGAATGTAAATTCATGTTATTGCTTTTCTCACCACGTGCAAATATCCGCTCACCTTGCTGCTAGTTTTTCGTTATAATATAGATTACCACTAATAATATATTGTTCATGTTCACTAATAAAAAAAATAATATTGTTCATGCTTAAACGCTAGAGTTTTAACATTTGATATTTGATACTTGTAATAAAACAAAAAAGCAATAAAAATGGCCGTTCCTGGAGGAATTGTCGAGTCTAATAAAAGCAGCGCTGATATCGATCCCTTTGCTCGATTCGCCATCGAAGAACACAACAAGAAGGAGGTACATTTTTATCATATAATCTTCCTTTATTTTCAAATACTTAAAATCGTGCGGCATTGGTGATTTTTATCGTCTTCTAACTCATTGGTTTATGTTAGTAGTTCAATGATTATGTATGTCATATGATCGAGGATTATGTGTATCGAGCAATCGATGTAGGCTGTAAGGTGATCTATTGATCATGTTGGATGGAAGAAAATGATATATATAATATTCCATGTAAGGATTTTTCAAAAGGCCGTTTTGTGTAAAATATCTTTTAAAAAGCTTTTAATCGTTAGAGTGATAAGGTTTTTTGGCTGAAAGTCTGAAATTCGTAAGTCTTGGGTGAATAATTATTTAAAATTTTTGTGTGTAGCTTTAAAAAAAGAAGTTTTTTAGAAAGAAAAAAAATCTCATTGTTTTTAATAAAATGATTTATAAAAGCTTTTAACATATTTTCTAGTTTTTTTTTTGGTAGCTTGAGATGTGATAATCCCTCCATATAAGAAAGTACATTTGAGAACCTTAATAAATTTGTTTGGAACCTTTCATTCGAAATGGATGGTGTGGATTAACAATGATGACCGGTGATTCAAAACGCCATCCCGTAATCCATTACGTGGTTAAGTTACAAATCACAAATGATTACATATTAGTCGTGATGGATTCAAGCAATTACGCTTGCTGCGTGATAAAGATATGACGTATTGGTGTATGTAGTATTGTATTGGTACTTGCTAATTCATACTAAAACAGATGGCAACATCATACTTCTTCTACTTGTTCCAAAATAAAAGACGAAGATACATCAATTTTTTAATCAATAATTGTATGAAATTATCGGTCGTCTTGATTTATATCCATGGGAGATGGAATATTTGCCTATTTGGTTATTTCACTGATGATCAAACACTCAGTTATATCATGTCTCAAGTCAAAAGTTGCATTTAGGCTGAAATAGTAAAGGATATATTATTTAATGCAGAATGCAGCTCTGGAGTTTGTGAAGGTAGTGAGCACCAAGGAGCAGGTAGTGCAGGGTAACATGTACTATATCACACTCGAAGTAAACGAAGGTGGTGAGACTAAAACTTATGAAGCCAAAGTTTGGGTTAAGCCATGGGAAGACTTCAAAGAATTGCAGGAGTTCAAGCTTGTTTGATCCCTGCAACAAAACTTCCATCTGGTAAATTCTCTGAAAAATTGAATCTTTATTGTTTCAAAGTTATGCATACGATTGAGTGTTTAGGTGCACCTTATTGTCATTAGTCCCTCCGATCCATGATACTATCGAGTGTTTAGGTGCACCTTATTGTCATTAGTCCCTCCAATCCATGAAAGTATCGTTTTGATTTGGGTACATATTTTGTGGTCAGGTGAGGAAGCCATTACCGGATGTGAAGCTATAACGTGCGTGTGATTTCTTCTGGTTAACAATATACATGTTTCTTGTACTCTGATGCAAATTTATGTCACTCCATATAGTAAATAAACTGTAATATATGTATACTTTAATATACTCAAATAAAACTTTGCTGATATATATTATTCACAGTGTTCCTATTTCCACCGGTTTAAAAGGGTGTCTGATTTACTTCTCGTTGGTTGTATTCTTTGAAAAAATGATAAGTTGTGCATCACCTAAACTTGGTTAATAAATGACAGTACAAAGAATCTCAAACACATCACCTCATGTTAATAAACTGATAAATAAACTTCTTCTTGTTTGACCCTCAAATGTGAATCATTTGAAACTTTTAGATAGCTTATCCGAAAGTTGACATATGGGAGCTTTTTTAAAATCATGAGATCATATACATTATTACTCCCTCTGTCTAAGTCAAATACATTATCACCCTCACTCTCAAATGACAGTACAAAAGAAACCTGAAACACATAACCTCAAGTTGATTAGCATGTCAAACATATCTACTTGTTGGCAACGTTGGTCAGCGCCTGGATGTTGGATATGAGATACTTAACCAATTGGTCCCATGTGATCTGAAATCCAACCGTTTATAATAACCCATCAAACTTGCCAGATTCAATGATCAACAACAGACTAGTCTTTGCCATTTCTCTTAACCCAAAAATCGACTAATTTGCACATCTATAATCATTATAAGTAACAAAAGCAACTTAAATCCACTTACTAATCCGACATCAATCGACCAAGGATTTGTTCCGAACCACACTCAAGAAACATTAAAAATAAAAATAAAAATACTTTCACCTAGTATTTACATTTGCAACGCAATAGTCATACAACATAAATGAATGCAACAAAATGAATAAAAACAAAGGAAAACAGATAAAACCTACTTGCTTCAAATTCTCTGCCTATCTATTTGTCTATCTAAGTCAGCATCTACAACGTCCTTTAAAGGAGGATTCCATGACAAAAAAAACATTCATCCTTCTTCATCATAATCTTCCTCATCTTCATCTACCCTACTATTTAAGTGGGCAAGTTGGATCGGGTCAATGGCCATATTTTCCACATCCTCCAACGACCATCCAGGATATTCATCAGTCTTAATTTCAACTGTCGGTCTTGGTGGTGGGACCACTGGAGTAACCGGCATTGTAGATATGGCAGGTGTGTCTCCATTCTCATCCAAGTCCAAGTTCAGGTCAAAGCTCCTAACTTTGACTGCTGAAATGTGAGTTTCTTTTAAATCAGTAACTTGTAAGAAATCATGGTATGGTTTTGGTGTATCAATATCATTGGGATAAAGTTCATGTTTTTCGTAATTAGATGCTGCTGCTGCATTTGCTTCTCTCTCTGCACGACTGATTCTACCACGGCCTCTACCCCTGCCCCTTCCTCTTCCTCGACCACTCCCGTTGACATGAGGAGTCTCTGGCTGCAACTACAAAAAGATAACTAATAAATAAAATAAATTTAATAATAAACAGTTAGATTTAAAGGCAGAAAATGGGCAGTAGGTGGGGTAACAGGTCTGAACAGATTCGGCTAAATAATGTAACTTTTGAGTACGGGTCCTAAGCAGGTTAGATTAGCTCCAATCGGGATGGGAGAATGTATAAGTTTACACCTAAGTTACAATAAAACGTAAAATTATCAGTTTCTCGGATAAAAATTAGCATCTACTGTGTTTTTAGCTCATATTTATAATAGGATTTGTTCAAAATATTATCTTTACTTATAGTGTTGTAGCATTTGTTTTAGGGTCAACCTAATTCAGACAACTCGATAGCATAATTTAACCATAGGGAAATCATCTTACCTGTTTGTCCCTTTTTAAGTCTTCCTCACCGTCATGATGTTCATCATCCGCAATCTTCCTGTTCAAACCAAAGTATCAAAACGATATCACTCACATTGAGCTTATAACTTTGTTCTATAAACTACAGAACTTTAAAGTAAAATCACACAAACCTTCGTTTAGTTGCAGGTCTGTCCTCCCCTGCTCCAGTAGCAGCAGCATCAGAACCACCAAGATCAGGAACCTTACCAACAATATCTCTCAAGAAGTCAAACACATTACAACTCTGCACACACTGCTTCCTACAAATTACCCAAAAACAAGAACTAAATCAGCATCATTATATAGTAAGATAACCAATTAACAACTTTTAACACCAATGTACTCACAGATGCATAGAATTCAATGTCTTGGCACCTCGTTGCAGCGTAACTTCATAAGTCCGGTCACAGAGATCTTGTAAAAATAGTTCTAAAGCTTTAGCTGCATTGAAATCATGTAATAACATAAAAATATATCCATCCATAAAATTATAAAACCCGAGAAGATAAACGTGTTGTAAAAACAATTGAAAACCAGTATGAAATTGTTTAAACTTACATACTAAAAGAGGGACAGCCATAGCAATCTTCCCAACATCTTCATCAGCTTGCATTATTTTCTTAATTCTAGCCTATTTAACATACAAATATAAAACATAAATAAAATTACAAACACAAATAATGTACAAGTAATTTCTTATAAAGACATGTATATTAACATCCATCATAAACATATTATAACAGGTTTAAATTTTGTCCATGTAACAATAATAATAATGATTATATAATTAGAACATGTAATAAATATAAAAATTGTTCAACAAAATATACACAAAATAAAAATTAATGTAAATACTTACCGCTGGGAAACGTGTATCGAGCTTCTTCCTCATATTGTTTGAATTTTGAAACTTCTAAAAACAATTAATTAAATTTAAAAAAGAAAAAAAAAAAAAAAAGGTCTAACTAAAATTGTCTATGGAAGATGAAACCCTAGAATTTTAAAACTGAACATATGAATTATCGAAAAGAAAATAAAGGGTCTAAAAATAGAGCCCGAATATTTCGAGCAGTTTTCGAACGTGAGCACACGAAGTGTTTTTTAGACTCCGTCCAAAATCATTGTACACGTGTGTACTTATATATAAGTAAACCTACGACAAGAATTACTAAACTACACTTTAGTCCCTCAACTTTATTTGTGTTGCCACTATGACCCACCTTTTTCAATCTTTGTATAGATGCATGGGAGAGAAGAGAAAAGGATTTACTGAATCATAAACCGAAACAATTGATAATACGAAACAATTGATGCAACTTAATCGAATCGTTTAGAAAATCAACGAGAAGGTTTGGTATATAACATAGGAGTATCAACCGAGCGGTTTAAATTTTGTATCTAATTCGATAATATTTTTAGACACGTTTTAGTAAATATTGATGCAATATTATAAATGATGTTATAAAATAAGAGTAAAGGAGGGCAGATTGTGTTTTAAGTGAAAATTTAAGGGGTTAAAAATTTAAACATCCGGTTACATGCTATCCCAATAAAAATGTTGTTGATACTTAATTAGTTATTTATTAAATGCTAACTATATTTTGGGGTTGGGTATGTTTTTGGATAAAATATCAGACCAAGTTTGGCCCAAATATCAACTAAAATTTTCTGATAGCTAAGTACATAATCAGTTTTAGTGTATAATAGACTCAAACTATGAAAGCCGATAATCGACTTAATCATTAACCAAAACCAACTGTTTTGAACATCTTATGCACATGTTCTAAGCATATGAAGTAAGTTTATATTTGCGTTAAGTGAGTGTTTGGTTGGAAATTATGGATATAAGGGAATGGATGTCAAATGAAGTACTACCTCCGTCCCAAAATAATTGTTCAGTTTTGACTTTTTGAAGTTTTTTTTTTTTCAACTTTGACCTTAAATATTTTTATGTGTTATAGAATACTTGACGCAAAATATATGAATGAATTGTGTTTTAAATGTATTTCATTGGTATAATTTTCATCAAGTATTATATAATATATATATATATATATATATATATATATATATATATATATATATATAAGGTTAAAGTTGAAAAAGAAAGATTTTCAAAAAGTCAAAACGTAAGGATTATATTTAGTGCGCCTAAAAATGTAGGTCTAAATTTAAGCTTAAAATTTGATTGGTGGATAAGATTGAATGATTGGTAGGAAAAAAGAGAGAGAATTAGTATCATCCATGTGTCGTGTAGTGTATGGATTATGCATGAGCCTGAATTTAGGTTTACGTTTTAGGCCTATTTACGGTTACTCGGTGGGTAAGGAGCTTAGTTAGGCCTCTCAAATCCATGTGTCGGTTTACAAACCGACGTGTGTCACCAAAGTGACACAAATGGACGGGTGTGTCACTTTGTTGTGTCCCTTGTTTTAAGTCGGTTTGACGATGCATTTTTCGACCGCGTCACTTTTTTGTATAGAAATAAAAGTATATTGATACATTTGAAGTTCAAAATTAAAGTGAAACAGTCATTGTTGGCACCATTATATCAGTTGTGTGTTAGTTTGGAGAGTGTTAGAGGTGATACAATTGATACAAAATTGACATACTAACGGACGAGAATGGTCTTATAATGGATATCAAAATCATCAATTTAAATATTTTTTAAACTTAATAAGGATGATACCTCTAAAAATTTGTTCTTGTCTTCACTTAAAAGTACCCATAATGATTCATATTTTTAGAGGGGTGTCTAGCGGCATAGGGTATTTGTGAAGCCCCGGACTGTAAAGTGTAAACAAACTTGACTCGAGGAATCCTTCCTAATAACTCCCTATTACTTTATAAAAAATTTAATAATGTGAACTACAATAAATAACACTTGGACCAAAAAGTTCGTATACGTCATTAACATTAATTTGATCATCTTTTACACATTGATTTTACTGTTCCACAAAGTACATATGTTGTTGGGTAAATTTACTCTTAACGAGTACTAACATTGAGTAGCATCTTATCTTATCTTATATTCATATACGGATAGTAGTACTACACTATGTAATTGTGGTGTTAATTAAATGCCTAATTAATTATCATTGAAAATTGTTAGCAAATGAAGTACTCGTGTTAAGTAGCCAACTAACTATTATATTACTACATGTTTGCTGACACCTTGTTTTTAATTTGCGACAATTGGTTAAATAAAATTATTTTGGATTGCACTAACCAGTTACAATCGAAAAAACATGCTGTATTATGTTTTGTTCGATTCTATCCAAACCTGCTTAGGGAACCAATAAAATAATATTCCCAAAAGAGTAGGAAAAAAGATTCTTATAAGATCCCAATTGCCTCTCTTAGAAGATGGATAGCCCTTTGAAGTATTTGTTGTGACATATCTGAGTCTGATTAACTTCTTTTTCAGACTTTCATGGGACTTGTATAATTCTAAAGACAATCATAAACTTTACGAAAATTAACGAAAACTGGTAAAACAGGAAATGAAAACAAGGCAAAAGGGTAGCGCCTTTTCTGCAGCGGAGCTTACTAAATCCCAAGCAATGTAGAGTTTCTAATATGATAATGTACAGATAATTATAGAAACAATTGCTCTCGATTCGTGAATTTAGCTCCCAGAAAAGAAAACTACCCTTTTGCCTAACAATATCAAGGTCAAAAAGAACCAGTACACACAAACAAGAAGCAGCAAGGCAAGATTGGAAAAACGAAGAGAAACATTAAATCCCAACACATGTTTTCAAGTTCTGTTTTCTTATTGTTTTTTCATCCCTATCATCTTATTATTTGTTCATCATGTTTTTGTCCTTCATTAGAGAGAGGGAGAAGAAACAAACTGTCTGGGGAAACTGAATAACTCTTTCTCTTCAAACGGCGAAGTCCATTCACGAGAACCACCTGCTGCAGATGATGCTTCAGAACCTACTACCCCTACCCCATCCTGATGCAAACCCAACGCATGCCCACTATTCCCATTTGATACAATACCCGTTGGCGGTCTCGTGGCTGTCTTACCACCACCACCACCAACCCTTCCTGATGCATAAAGATCTGCAGAGCTTGAAGAGCCAAAACCCGTCCACATACCGTTTGGCCTTAATGGGCTAGTAACGGGAAGCGGAAGACGATCTAGACTCCAGTCTATGTTTGTGTAATCAAACTGCAATGTATCACAGGCGTTCCAGTCAACCGGAGATGATGGTCCTGATGACCCGTTTGAGCCCAACCCAGAGAAAAGCCCGAGAGAAGAAGCAGCTGCCAGGGTAGGAGTGGTACTAGTACCCACCATCCTGTTGTTCCACATGCCACCGTTGCTGAAATGGTTCATGGAACCTTGTTGACCAAAATGATGATCCAACGGGCCGCTGCTTGACGCATACTGCTGCTGAGGAAGTGGCTGCTGTTGTTGCTGATAATGTAGCTGGTCATAGAACTGGGAATTATTAACGCTGCTCCCGTAGCTTGGAGTGTTAAAGCCTCTTGAGCTACTAGAAACATGTGAAAACCCGTTGGAATTCATATTCATATTCATTACCGGCTCACCAGCATTAGAATGCCAATCAGCAACAGATGCTGACGAGGACAAGCTTACGCTCGTGGGCATGTTCTTTGATTTGGGCCGTTGCATCACAACAACGGGTTCCCTCACTGATCCTAACTGAAGATTTTTTAACTCGGTTCCAATGTTTACATATCGAGAATCAGTTTTGGCTGGTGGTGGTGCTGCCTGTAAGGGAGAAGCTAAAGAATATGAGACAGAAGGGTTTGATCCACCTACCGATACCGGCCACCTCTTCTCTACAGATGGAGTAGCAACTTGCTGCTGCTTTGTCCAATCGGAATTGGGTGGAATTTTCTTAAGCAACTGCAAACCTTTAATCCCGGGATCTGTTGGAGACGGTCCTACTGTAACAGCCGTTTTTGTGTAATTAAAATCTCTATCATCTGTTTTCTGCTGTATAGGTATAGATTTTGATATCGTTCTTGAGGTTGATGAATTCTGGCTCATTGCTATAGAAAGCTTGCCATTACCAAGGGTTAAAGAACCACCACTTTCTTCAAGCTTTGGTGGGGCAGCTGGAGGTTGTTCCTGTTTCTGGACTTTTAAGGTTTCTGCTGCCTGTTCAAGATCCCCTTCACACGCAACAATAGCACGCTCAACCTCCTGTTTTGAGCATTTAAACTTTATTTCCATTTCGGTAATCTGAGCAAGCTCTTCTGATATGTCAATCTTCAGATTACCACCACCATCAAGGTTATGCTCCCTTTGGTTGTCTGCATCTTCACCACCTTCAAATAACCAAGCAACTGATTGCTCTACTCTACCTTCATTCAATATGAGAGCCATTGTTGCACGTTCTGAAGAGAATCCCATTGCGACAAGCTGTTGAGCAAGTGCTTCTAGCTTTCTCGACATCAAATAACCACTACATCTTTCATGCAACTCTTGAGCTCGTCTCTCCTTTTGGCGTTGATGTTTTTTCTCATTTTTTTGACGAATCTTTTCACGTTTGTCATTATCAACCCCCAGGATATTTTCTTGGCGAGCAGATCCTTGAGAAGTTTTGTCTTTGTGATCTTCAGATTCACCTGACCAACTACCATTGTTAGATAAGGAATCGTACTCAACCCCCATTCCAATAGAGTTTCCAATATGGTCCTCTGTATCGTCAAAATTACGAGAACGTCCATTTGTGTGAATAGGTGGGGCAGAAGACGCAGGTGCACTATCAAGTGTATGAAAGGTTCCTAAAAGTGGATTGTAGCCACTGGCAGGGACACCTGTATTAGCATTAGATGTGGGTTTGGTAGAAGGCTTTTGTGGGTCCTTGACAGCAGCCCTTTTGTCCTTTGACTTTGACTTCGATGCAGGAGACATTATAAATTCCAGCCAACTGCAATATCAATAATACTACTTGTGGTCAGATAAGCATGATAACTTGAAATGAGACTAAAAATAGTACCAATAAACTAATTATTATTGAAATAAAGAAAAGAAAATCCTAAAAACTCAAGATAAAACCATAATGAAACTTCAAACTAAATAAAGGGTTACCTTGTTTACATTAGTAGTGTACATGAGATAATACAAAGGAGCCAGACCACATATGGAAAGACATAAAGCAAGAAGGCTCGGTACAGGAAGACATATTATGCATCATCATTTATGTATAAGTCATGGAGAGAAGTTGCTAATTTCTGAATTGTACATCAGTCTTGGTATATTTTGTACCAGTTTTGTTAAATTGCTAATATGTATATGTAAATGTTGTTGTGATAATTATATTCCCAATGGATCTTCATAAAATATTTCCTCCATAAATACTTGCTTCTCATATATCGAGATCAGCACAACCATTCTGTCTAGAACAAAACGTGCATTTATATACACTAAGGTCTGGGTTGAAGAAATTTAGATACTGAAATCGTCCATGCTAGTCTTTAGGGATATACAAATGCTACACAAAGGGTTGTTTGACAGGTAGACAGAACAGATACAGCAACCCCTTGGCCAGTAAAAAACACAATTTTCGGTCAACCAAGACTAGGTTAAATCACGTGTAGAAGAATTACATGGTACATGTACTTTCGTATTTATGAACAGATGGAGATGTCCATCCATAAGTGCAATTGTGCAAAGAAGACTAATACATCTCAAAAAAAACATGGCACATCTGTCTATATACAATATAGGTTTTAGTTAAAACAAAACACCCAACCTTAAAATAAAATTGCAAAAAGAAAGGATTTAGATTCCTCAATCCTAAAAACAATAAAGTTCGACTGAGCACGCTTGAAAAGGTAAGTTTTCAAATAATAAAGTCACATTAAATTTAGAAATCCGGAGAAACAGTGCTAGATCTGATATGGTGGGATTCTGACTGAAGTTAAATTAGGTGCCGGAAATTGTAGGCGTAACAATAAGTGTTTGCCAAAGGATAAAAGAACAACCAAAGTTATAAAGGAGATAAGAAGCTCTTTAATCCTTTGCATTAAAACAGAAACGACAAGCAACTTCATTCAAAATTATTGGGCAGTCAAGGAAACGTTCAAACCGACAGACAAATACACGCAGTACACACACTATTCCATGATCCAAAATGGAACAATAATAATACGAAAAAGAACAAATACGAGAAACCACAAAACGCCAAAAACCACATGGTTTTCTTAAAACATGCATATTGCATAATTATTCTCTTCAAATGATAAGCATAGCACTTGCATACATAAAAGCAGTCAACAACAATTCGACAAAGGAGATAAGAAGCTCTTTAATCCTTTGCATTAAAACAGAAACGACAAGCAACTTCATTCAAAATTATTGGGCAGTCAAGGAAACGTTCAAACCGACAGAAAAATACACGCAGTACACACACTATTCCATGATCCAAAATGGAACAATAATAATACGAAAAAGAACAAATACGAGAAACCACGAAACGCCAAAAACCACATGGTTTTCTTAAAACATGCATATTGCATAATTATTCTCTTCAAATGATAAGCATAGCACTTGCATACATAAAAGCAGTCAACAACAATTCGACAAATATTATTAAAAGATATCATACAATGACATTAATAGCTATACCACTAGCAACAAAACATTGCGACAGAGATCAAGAAACCATTAAATAACTAACAGAAATCAGTCAAAACTCTCTCTATTACCTCCTTGTCTAAAACACAATCTATCATTTCCTCATTCACAAAAGCAACAAAAACATTATTTAAAACTAATAACAATACATTTAACATGTCAGAAATAGAGGTTACATCAATATCACATATTGTTACACAAATAAGAATTGCAACTTCTTAACCCAGTCGGCAGGACAAATTAACCGACATAATAACAAGCTCCACATTACAACTTTTAGGCAAAACCTAGGGTTATACACAAGTTCAATTCAACCGGCATTCAAAACATAAACAATTCATGATTCAAAACGGTATATCACATCCACATCTTAACCGAATCCAATTTTCAATCATTTCCACCATTACAACAAAAAATCACGCAATTGACGAAACAAAACAAACATACATCATCAAAATGATAACAATATCATATCGAATTACGCAAAAACGCAATTGAAACGGTGAAAATCGATGAAATGAATCGATTGACTTACCAATTTTAGGGTTTCGAATCAAATTGGGGAAAATGAGAGTCGGCAACAGATACGGTAATGAATTGTTAGGGTTTAGTAACTTGATCTTGTTTCCTCGTTGTTTTTGGATCGATTGATTGATTAGGTTTTGCAAATTTCGAACGCAGTTTTTCGTCTTTCGTTCGTTTTCTCTCTCTTTTTTCTATATTTTCCCTTTTTCTCACTCTTGTTTTTTCTCTATATCTCTCTCTTCTTTGTCTTATACCGAACCAGGAACCACAATTTTTTTACTTTTGGGTACATCGTAATTTGCTGATATAGCCCGATAAGTACCTACGGGCCAAGAACCATGGCCCAGGCCCAATAACAACAGACTCGGAGGTTAAAATGCTCGATGTTCAAAACGATTAGGTTTATCGGAGCGTTTAACAAAAATAAAATAAAATGATTAATAATAGTTTAATCCTCAAAGTCTTACTTTTTCTTTTAATTACTCAAAAATAAATTTTTAATGATTTAATTCCTCAAGTTCTAAAATTTTAATGATTCAATCCTCCAAACTCCTTATACTTCAAAAATTAAATGGTTTAATCTTTGAAGTTTATCTTTTATAATGATTTTTCTCTTTAAGGTTTTTTTAGTTTAATCATCTACCTTTTAAAAATGTAATGGTTAACCAATAAGTCAATGCAAACTTCAAGGATTAAATCATGAGAAAAAAATATGAGTGGTTAAAATAAAAAACAAATGAAACTTTGAGAATTAAAGCATTATTACCCTAAATAAAAAAGATATATACATTTTTTATATATTATTTAACTCTCATTCATAAATATACTTGATTTAGTTATCTTTTTTGTTTATATATATTTCAAAGCAAATAGCATAACATATCACACTTCTAGTATAGTGATTAACATATGTAATATCCGTCAAAATCCGATGCACTTCATGGTATGATCACTGTGAGTCCCTAATCACTATTATGTTAGTGATTATAAATAGTTAATAGTGAGTTAATTGTAGAAGGGGGGGTTGAATACAATTAAAAACTTTTCTGTTTTAATGTGTTAACTTGTTTAGCAAGTTTTTAACATATGAATACAAATATATAAGTAAGATAAGCAGTTCAGTTGCTGATGCAATACTAGCTGAAAGATAAATTCTTTTATTGATAAAATTTATCTATTGTTGATTGCGGAATAGATTAGCCAAAGCTAATCTTAATCAAACAATACGGCTCTTACAAAAGGAGATGAGCAGTAGTGGACAAACACGCTAACTTGCTCACTCGCTGAGGTAAACTAATAGTGGACAAACACGCTACTAGTTCACTCGCTGGTGTTGTTTGTATTTTAGACAAACTAGTTACTGACAAACAAGTAACAATACAAACAATCGACACAAAATGAAGTACAACATACTACGCTATTTATAGACGCTGAAATCCTTAATTTCCGGATCTGGAGGGACACGTGTCGCTGCTTGATTGGTGAGGTAGTTGAGATGTGATACATCATGGTTCGACATTCTGTCTTGGGAAATATCACCTTGTACTATAAACCAATCAGATGCTTCCACGTTACTCTTTCCAAGTTTCGAGGAACACGTGTTGCGCCGTAATAACGTCGAATGTCAACTTCTTATTTAATGTGGCATTTAATGCTGCAATCACTGATAGAAACATCAATTCTCCTCATTCTCGTTGCGAGCTAACATGCCCTAAAGAATGACTTGAAAAGCTAATCTTCATTGACTTCTTTTATTCAGCAGAAGAGAGAACTCAAGAAGACTTGGAGACTCTCGCTGATAGATGAGTATCAGCGACACACATAGTTGAGTCTTTGATCTTTATAAATTCTTCATCTACTGGTTGAAGAGATAGGATCAGCGATCATAAACTTCAGCAACAGGAGCTTGACTTGAATCATTTTCTTCATGGAGAGTTCTTTATTGAGAAGGACAGAGACTGAGAATATAAGGCAAGATCAGTGACTTCACATTATCAGCGATTAATGACTTCAACGATTTCCTATATAATCTCCCCCTTAATCCTTGTGATCAGTAACCACTTGAGTTCAGCGATCAGTGACTCAACAATCTCCCCCTAAATGGTTTAAGTCAAAGCTCCCTTAGACAAACTAGTTCCAGAAAGATTTAGTCTTTGATGATAAGTTGGTTGCTCAAAGACTTGTACTTGTAAATTTTTGTTGCTGAAAGGTTTTTAGTCTCTGACGGTAGGTTGGTCGCCCAGAGACTTGTACTTGTGGATTTTGTGTGTCAAGCCTCATTTATATCATTAAATAAATATTTACAAGAGACTAACTATTACAAAAGATCTAATTTATTTATCTCTCCACATCTCCTCCTCTTTCACTATGCCAAGCTCAGCTTCAAGTTCATACTTGTCTTTGGAGGGCAGGTATCTGAATTTTCTTGCCAAGGCTTCATCGAGAATAGCTTTTCTGATTTTTGAATTTGTAGGAAGCATGCTAGCTGACATGATTAGGTGTATGAGTTGTTCTTGATCAACCTTCTCAAGTTCAGCTTCTCTCTGAAATCTAAGGGCACCATTTAAGTCCCTGTATACCAGACCCTTCTCCCCCTCAATGACTTCATGTCCTTCAAGCTTTGGCACACCAGCAGGGATAGACAGATTTAACCTTGAAGTGTTGGGTATTCGATAGATGCTGCTAGTGCCTGACCTATACCTCAGGCTTGGTGGCTGAACAATCTCTTCACCATATGTGACAGTATCTTCTGGTCTGAGAAGTTGCAGCGACACCATCTTCTGATATAGCCTATCAATCTCTTTCAGGATATCAGCTTTAGCTGCACTTGTAGAGTGGCTGATAGCAAGCCTGATTTCATTCCATTCCTCTCTGTGCAACTTGCATACTTGATCAAGTAGCATGACTTGAGTCTCTGAACCTCTTTGAATGAGTAGCTAAGGTTGAGATTGATTCTTAGACTTTTTCAACTTTACCTTGGTAATAGGTGCAGGGTTTGATCTCCCTGTCATACGGGCAGCAAACCTTTTTCTATCTATCTCATCCCACTTTCTATCCACTGCTGTTTTGACAGTTCCCCCTTTATTTTTAGAGCTCTTGCTAGCTGATGTTTTCAGTTTCTGTTGCTCTAGCTCACTCTCTTCTATTTCAGCAAGTACCCTGGCAATTGCAGCATCAGACTCTTCTTGATCTTGCTTTTGTTTAAGCAGTCTGGCCCTTTCATTAGCATCTTTAGAGCTCAATTCCAGTAGGTATGCTCGATCAGCATCAGATTGCTCTCTCAGCAACCTTTTCCTTTCTTGTTCCTCTCTTAACTCTGCCTGTTGTTTCTTTGATGGAGGAGTAGATGCAGGAGAGGTGTCACTGGTCCTTTTTCTTTTAATGACAGATGATATGAGTTGCTGATCCTCCATATTTACATCATCTTCATCTTCACTTTCTGAACCCTGACCATTTCCATGACCACCTCCCTGACCATCATCATTGTTGTCATCATCATTATCAGCATCATGCATGATGGTATCATCTTCCTCATCATCAGATTCATCATCTACAACCTTCCTGTTCATCCACTCCCAGCGAGCCAATTCGTAGCTCACTGAGGTACCCTCTACCCTAGCAGCCTCATCCACTGCCCATTGCTGTACCAGCCCATTATAATTCCCGAGCTCTTCAGCACTGAACTCAGGGAAGCATTCAGCGACATCCACCATGTCAGTAGCCATCTCCATATCAACCCAATACAGTTCAGCAACTACAAGGGCTTCCAACTCAGGTTGCTCAGCGATTGGACGTAGTGCATAAGTGTTGAGCACAATGTCCCTGTGAGCTTTGTTTGACAGCGGATCAGTCATTTGAAGGGGCATCTCAGGATCAGAGACTGAGACAGAAATATCATCTTCTTCTTCACTCTCCCCCTGACTGGTTCGCTTAAACTGATCTACTGCCCTGAGAATTTGATCAGTGAAGTTAGCATTTTCCTCTCGCAGGGCAGCGACCTCAGCTCTAGTATGATCAAGCAGTAAATTGGAACATTGCCAAAGTCAAAACCATAGTCAGCGAGCTGATTTCTCATCCACAGAATTTGAGCAGTGCAAGCTCCAGCAGTGACATATTCAGCCTCAGCAGTAGAAGTTGAGACAGTTGTTTGTTTCTTGCTTGACCAGCTTACAAGCTTTTCTCAAAGAAACTGACAGCTACCAGAGGTACTCTTTCTGTCCATTTTGCATCCAGCGTGATCAGAATCTGAATATCCTTTCAGTGAGAAATCTGAACCAGATGGGTACTAGAGACCAAGATTTGGTGTACCCTTCAGATATCTGAATATTCTTTTGACAGCGAGTAAATGAGATTCCTTTGGATCTACTTGATACCTAGCACATAGACAAGTAGCAAACATAATGTCTGGTCTACTAGCAGTTAAATACAGCAGTGACCCGATCATTCCTCTGTAAGCAGTGATGTTTACAGATTTACCATCAGGGTCAGCATGTAATTTTACTGCAGATGACATTGGTGTAGCAAGGGATGAGCAGTTAGTGAATTCAAATTTCTTTAATAGATCTTTAACATATTTTCCTTGATTTATAAAAATACCAGTCTTGGTTTGCTTTATTTGCAGACCAAGGAAAAATGTTAGTTCACCCATCATGCTCATTTCATAACTTTTAGTCATGAGGTCACTGAATTCCTTGCACAAGTCATTGTTAGTAGACCCAAATATGATATCATCAACATAAATTTGGACCAATATGACATCTCTCTTATCCTTTTTGATAAATAGGGTGCTGTCAATTTTGCCTCTGACATACCCACATTTAGTTAAGAAGGTAGAGAGAGTGTCATACCAAGCTCCAGGAGCTTGTTCTAGTCCATATAAAGCTTTTTCCAGCTTATAGACATAACCTGGATGCTTGGGATCAGTGAATCCGGGTGGTTGCTTAATATACACTTCTTCCTGCAGCTTTCCATTCAAGAAGGCACTTTTCACATCCATTTGGTGTACCTTGAACTTCTTGTGAGCTGTATATGCTAAGAACAACCTGATTGCTTCAAGCCTAGCAACTGGTGCAAAGGTTTCATCGTAGTCAATTCCTTCTTGCTGACAGTATCCTTGTGCAACCAGTCTGGCCTTATTTCTTATCACAACACCATCAGCGTCCATCTTGTTTCTGAACACCCATCTAGTTCCAATCACAGATTTCCCAGCTACTTGAGGTACTAACTTCCACACTTTATTTCTTTCAAACTGAGATAGCTCATCTTGCATGGCAGCTATCCAGTATGATCAGTGAGTGCCTCATCAATATTTTTGGGTTCCATCAGTGACACAAAGCTTACAAATAAACAAAAGTTAGCAGTTACTGATCTAGTCTGGAATTTGGATTTTGGATCACCAATAATCAATTGATTATCAATATGTCTAGTCCATTTAGTCACTCGCTGAGGTTCAACAGTGACTTGATTATCCAGAGATGATCCACCAGACACATCAGCATTAGAATCATGATTAATGTTTAAGCTTTGATATGGACAGTGAGTGTTGTCATTTTGATGCAGATGGTGAGATGATGATGATGGAATATTAACAGGCAAAGATGAAGTTCCTGAGTCATTTTTAGCTAGAGTAGAGCCAGAAATGCCTTCAGGGACATCTTCTTCCCTTTCAGAATCTGATGGATGAATCTCATGCTTGTCATCACTGATTGTATTAAAAATAAGATTTTCATAGTCTTTTGGATCAGTGAGTGATTTATCATAAGATTCATCAAAGGTAACATCCATTGATTCTTCAATACATTCCCTTCTTTTATTATAAACCCTGAAAGCTTTTGAAATGATTGAGTAACCAACAAATATACCTTCATCAGCTTTGGGATCAAACTTTCCTAAGTGATCTCTTTTGTTTAAGACATAGCAGGTACTGCCAAAAACATGAAGAAAACTTATGTCAGGTTTTCTCCCCCTTAGCACTTCATAGGTTGTCTTATCATGTCTCTTGACAATCAGAGCCTATTCTGAGTGTAGCAGGCAGTATTGACTGCTTCAGCCCAGAAATGGGTCTTAAGACCAGCATCTATGAGCATTGACCTTGCTGATTCAATCAAGGCTCTATTTCTCCTCTCTGCAACACCATTTTGTTGAGGTGTTCTTGGTGCAGAGAAGTTTTGAGAAATACCTTTTGAATCACAAAAACTTTCAAGGTCAATATTTCTAAATTCAGTGCCATTATCACTTCTTAAATGTTTAACTGAACAATCATTTAAGTTTTCCATCTTTTTGATAAAGGATATGATTTCCTGTGTTGCATCACTTTTGGCTTTGAGAAAGAATACCCAAGTATATCTGGAATATTCATCCACAATTACCAAGCAATACCTTTTACCACCAAGACTGGGAGAACTAACTGAACCAAACAGATCCATATGCATCAGTTGAAAACATTCTGTTACTGAAGATGTTTGTTTGCTTTTGAATGAAGAGTTGTGATGCTTTCCCTTCTCACATGCTGAACATAGCTTGTCTTTGTCATAAGCTAGCTTTGGAAGACCATTTACTAAGTCATTCTTGCTGAGCTTGCTGATGGTCTTGAAGTTCAACTGAGAGAGACGCTTATGCCATAACCATTTTTCTTCTGAAACGGTTATGGAATAAAAGCATGTTCCTTATTGTGCTGAGTCCATATTGACTACATATGTATTGCCTTTTCTTTGAGCAGCCAGGACAGCACTTCCATTCTTGTTGTAAACAACTCCAGCTTCATGATCAAACAACACTTTATTTTTGGCATCACAGAACTGACTAATGCTTAATAAATTATGCTTCAGTCCTTCAACATATGCCACCTTCTTAAACATAACATTACCATTGGTCAAGACCCCATACCCTCTGGTCTTACCAATGTTGTTATCACCAAACACTACATCAGGTCCTCTTTCATTCAGGTAGTCACTGAGCAAGGACTTACATCCGGTCATATGTCTGGAACAACCATTATCCAGATACCAAATTGTCTCTCTGAGAATGCCCTGCATCACACACAAACAATTAGTTCAATTGATGAACCCATCCTGAGATGGGTTCATGGTGGTCAGCCTTTGGTTCAGGCTTCCACAGGCTTGCATCAATAGTATCTGAATGCTCACTGATTATTAGTGATTTTGAAGATGATGTAGCTGAACATTCAGATACCACATGCTGACATACTAATGATGGTTGACTGAGTGAAACTTGTGGTGATGAACAATCTGATGACACATGTTGTCTACTTCCACATTTGTAACATTTTTTATTTGTGGACTTAGATTTCTTTGACTTATTGTTCACACTGGATGAAGACTTAGAAATTCTCAGATTTACTACCTCATTTTGCTTCTTTGACTTCAAGTCACTGATGATGAGGTCATCAGTGACTGGAGTGTCAGAAGTGAAGTCGCTGATAGATTCTTGATCATCAACGATAGTTTTGATAAGAGCTGTGCAAGTGGTTGATTCATAAATTTCTAGTTTCTTTAGTTCATCAATACTTGCATCAATATCATAACTACTAGTAACCTGTGAACTTTTCACAAAGTAATTTGGTTTAGGCTCACTAACAATTGACATTGGTTCAAAGACAAACTCTGAGAATGTTTCATCAGGATTGAATATTTGATCAACTTTGGTTGCATCAGCGAGAGCAGCAGCAGTTTCATAATCACCTCCCAGAATAGCCTTAACTTGTTTTGGGATTTGATTACTTATGCACTAATTCACTTTTAATGCAGATCTACACCATGACTTCATCACTTCATTGTGTTGTAAAAATTTAGTTTCAAATTTTACTTTTTTTTAATGCATTTTTGATTTGCATGTATTTGTGCATCAAGATCAAGTGTAAGATTCTTTATTTTTAACAAATTTTCTTTTTGAAGTTGAAGTTTAGATGTTAAGTCACTGATCATACATTCTTGTCTTTTCTGAATGTCATGAGCATTTGATAAGTCAACTATCAAAGTTTCAAAGATTAAATCTTTTTCATTCACTGATGCAGACTTAAAACAATGTACCTTGTAGAGAGTTTCTGGATCCCACCCAGATGCTGAACAATTCTGTGCTACTTCTTTGATGTCTTCATGAAAAGCAGCATCGTCAGCCATCAGGCAGTAATCCTTGTCCAAACAGATCATAGCTTCTTCTTCATCAGATGATGAAGTTGAGTCATAGTCGCTGATGGATCCTTCTTCAGCAATAAATCCTTTATTCTTTTTCTTTGACTTGGACAATTCCTTGAGCTTCTTGTACTTTGCTTTGTACTTGTTGTACTTGTCATTTCTGAAGCTGGGTTTTTGATCAGCGAAAGAGTTGACAGCTTTGGACCGACATTCAGTTGCAAAATGGCCAGGTTTGCCACATTTGTAGCATTCACCTTTTGGTTTAGAAACCTCATTTGATGAAGCACTAGCAAATCTGTTGAATCTGCTGTTCTTTCTGAAGTTTGCAACCATCATGGCCATATCTCTCTCTAACTTCTCAAGTCCTTCGTCATAGCTGACTTCTGACTGATCATCAGCGACACTGCCTTCTTCTTCTGCGATCAGCGACTTTGAGCTCATCTTGGTGAGCCTTGCTTTCTGCTTTTGGTCAACTTCATCAAGCTCAGCTACAAGGGCATTAGAAATCTTTTGTCCTCCTAGTGCAGCACGAATGTGCTCACCTTGATCAGCTAGCTTCTCAGATTGTTCCCAATTAAGTAAAATTCCATAAACTTGAGTTAGATTGAGAAAGTTATAATCATTTCTTTGTCTTATGCATGTTGCAATGGTTCCCCAGATTTTTCTAGGTAGTAATTCTAGAAACTTTTCGACAACAAATCTCTGGTCCTTTCCTATATTTGCCTTTTCCATTTTATTAATTAAAGCTTGATATCTAGTATAGGTAGATGCCAGTGATTCATTGGGTTCCATAGCGAACAATTCATATTGACGAGTTAGATTAACTTCTCTACAGCGAATTATATCAGGAGTTCCAATATATATGTTTCTAAGAGTGTCCCACATATGTTTCGCTGTAGTGCACAATCTAATGGACTCAAACACTTCATCAGGGAGTGCCATGCTTATGTAAATTTTAGCTTGTTTATCTAGCCTTACCATACGTTTATCCTCATCTGACCACTGTTCCTCCCTTTTGGGCATAACCATTTCAGGTATAGCAGGAGTAGTTGCAGTAGCTGCAACTACAGGAACAATAGTAGTTGGGGTGTATGGACCATCAGTAATTATTGCACAAAGATGATCATCAGCAAGTTCTAAGAACATCATCATCCTGTACATTCAGGTTTCAATTCTAGATGGATCAAAGGCTGGTGGTTTAGTAGTGGAGCCATTTCCTTTCTGGTACTCAGAATCAACACAGCTGTATTTAACCGATTCCATTGCAGATCTGATTTAATTATATTTAAATCAACTCCGCTCTGATACCAATTGTGAGTCCCAAATCACTATTATGTTAGTGATTATGAATCGTTAACAGTGAGTTAATTGTAGAAGGGGGGGTTGAATACAATTAAAAACTTTTCTGTTTTAATGTGTTAACTTGTTTAGCAAGTTTTTAACCGTATTAAAGTGACACCGATATGAATACAAATATATAAGTAAGATAAGCAGTTCAGTTGCTGATGCAATACTAGCTGAAAGATAAATTCTTTTATTAATAAAATTTATCTATTGTTTATTGCGGAATAGATTAGCCAAAGCTAATCTAAATCAAACAATACAGCTCTTACAAAAGGAGATGAGCAGTAGTGGACAAACACGCTAACTTGCTCACTCGCTGAGGTAAACTAATAGTGGACAAACACGCTACTAGTTCACTCGCTGGTGTTGTTTGTATTTTAGACAAACTAGTTACTGACAAACAAGTAACAATACAAACAATCGACACAAAATGAAGTACAACATACTACGCTATTTATAGACGCTGAAATCCTTAATTTCCGGATCTAGAGGAACACGTGTCGCTGCTTGATTGGTGAGGTAGTTGAGATGTGATACATCATGGTTCAACATTCTGTCTTGGGAAATATCACCTTGTACTATAAACCAATCAGATGCTTCCACGTTACTCTTTCCAAGTTTCGAGGAACACGTACTGCGCCGTAATAACGCCGAATGTCAACTTCTTATTTAATGCGGCATTTAATGCTGCAGTCACTGATAGAAACATCAATTCTCCTCATTCTCGTTGCGAGCTAACATGCCCTAAAGAATGACTTGAAAAGCTAATCTTCAGTGACTTCTTTTATTCAGCAGAAGAGAGAACTCAAGAAGACTTGGAGACTCTCGCTGATAGATGAGTATCAGCGACACACATAGTTGAGTCTTTGATCTTTATAAATTCTTCATCTACTGGTTGAAGAGATAGGATCGGCGATCATAAACTTCAGCAACATGAGCTTGACTTGAATCATTTTCTTCATGGAGGGTTCTTTATTGAGAAGGACAGAGACTGAGAATATAAGGCAAGATCAGTGACTTCACATTATCAGCGATTAATGACTTCAACGATTTCCTATATAATCTCCCCCTTAATCCTTATGATCAGTAACCCCTTGAGTTCAGCGATCAGTGACTCAACAACCACTATATTAACTTTAGATGATTATGTGACATAATATAAAGTGATGAAATTTCATAACGTCATATAACATGTAGTCGCGTATCACACTTAATATCAAAAAAATCTATAGAAATGATATAATATAAAAATAACAATTTGCGTTTAGTAAAACATACGAATATTATATTTTTTACATTCCATATAGAGTGATTTATTAAAAGGAAACAAATCGTTTAATCTTATGCTCGTAGATTTATATAATATAATGTATATATTTCTATAAAAATATACAATTTTGTAATTTATAAATAAAACATAATAATCAAAAGCATATTTTTAGATAGTAGAATATGTGTAACACCCACTTTAAGGGCCTAAGGGTATTCTGGTAATTTCCTAGATTTATTTAATTTATTTAGTATGTTAGAAATATTATTGTTTATTTATTTTGTTTAATTGTGAAATTAGGTAATATGTCAAATAATTTATTGTGGCTAGTGAATTATTGTTTGTTCTAAATTATTTCAGTTGTCGTAAAAAATAAAATAGTTGGACTCGCAAATGATTTTAGATTTCAGACAATAGGTTAAGAAGGGGACTAAAATTAAATGGTACTGGGTCGGTTTATGAGAGGAGCCGACCTCAATACCCTTACTTTCCCAAATTTCTTAAGTTCTTATTTGTACTCCATATGCTAACTTAAACATATAGCAAGAAACCATAAATAAAATATAAGCAGATTTAGTCATGTGGTTTGATTCAGTCATCATCATTATCAGCTTCTTCATCATTACCATATGCTACCTTCAAATTGTAAGTTAATTCTTGATTATTAGGTTAAATTAATTTAACTCATGTGATCCATGAATTATAAATGAAATTGATGTTTGGAAATGTTAATTGATGTTATATGATGTTTGTTGTTGATGTTGATTGTTAGTAAGCTGTAATTAATTGAATTAGGAATTGAATTGTGTTGTTTAGGTTGTAAAATTCGTGCAGTAGCAGAAAGTTAGGTTGCAGGTTGCTGAAAAATGGGTGTTACCCGGCGGGTATCACCTTATCCGGCGGGTAAGTTAGTTTAAAATGGTATTCGACGGGTATAAGGATATCCAACGCGTAAAAGGCTAAATTGGGCCGGGTAATGTGTTATACGACGGGTAAGTCAAGCGGGTAAAATAAAATTGGTTCTGATCAAAGTTGGGGCTGGGAAACACCAAAGTACCCCGGCGGGTAACCCACATTTTGTGGTGACTTTTGTTTTAGCTTAAGTACTTGTTACCCGGCGGGTAACCCACATTTTGTGTTTGTTGGGAGGTTCACTTTCTCAAGCCTTTACTTTAGCTCATTCTGTGGACAGTGATATACGAGCTAGGAATAAACAAAATAAAGAAAAGACTTTGCAAAGGTCTAAAAGTGATTCTTCTGGTAGAGGTAAACAGAAAAAGTAGGGTAATCAGTAGAACAGGAAGCAAGGTAACCGTGGTGGTTCAGCTGACAGATCTAATTGGTTTTATAAATGAAAATCCAGACATACAGAACCGTGTACTCCTCGGACTGCCTGATGCATTAAATGTGGAGTGTTTTGACATGAGGCTAAGGATTGCACTTATCCCAATCATGTTTGTTGGAACTGTCATAAAGAGGGTCATCGAGCGGGTCAGTGTCCAGATACTAAGAGACAAGAGTCGGGAGTGGTTGAGGGGTCTTCATCTTCTGGCCAAAAGCGGAAGAATCCGCCACCAGCAGCTGGTAAAGCTTTTCAGATGACAGTTGATGAGGCTGTCAGAACAGATGACGTCATTACTGCTACTTTTCTTATTAATTTTGTATCAGCACGTGTGTTATTTGATTCTCGAACAAATTGTTCCTTTATATCTGTTTGCTTCTATGACAAACTGAAATTGACCCCCACTGTGGTATCTAATCCTCTTGAGGTAGAGATAGCTTATGGTAAAATGGTTTCTGTTACCACGTCGGTGACCGGAGCTAGTATATTGATAGAGGTTCATGTTTTCCCAGTTTCTTTTCTGTTAATGTCAATTCCTAGTTTTGATGTGGTTCTTGGCATGGACTAGCTAAGTCAGCATAAAGTTGATATAGTATGTCATCAGAAATTGATAAAAATCCCTATCTCTGATGAGTCATATGTCGTGGCTCGAGGAGAGCGGGGGAGTGGTCATTTTCCTTTGATTTCTTTAATGAAAGTTAGAAAATCTTTAGCTAAGGGTTGTGAATCTTACTTGGCTTATGTCATTGATGCTAAGATAGAAAAGAAATATGTTTCTGATATCCGAGTGGATTCTGAATACTTGGAGGTATTTCCCGATGAATTACCTATTTACCCCCTGTTAGAGAGGTAGAGTATCAGATTGATTTGATTCCAGGCGCTACTCCAGTAGATAGAGCTCCATATAGATTGGCTCCGTTAGAGATTCGTGAAATGATGAATCATATTCGGGAGTTGTTAGATAAGAGGTTTATTATACCTAAATCTTCGTCGTGGGGTGCACCTGTTTTGTTTGTTAAAAAGAAATATGGTATTCTTCGAATGTGTATTGATTATAGGGAATTGAATAAGAGAACTGTAAAGAATAAGTATCATCTGCCCGGAATAGATGATTTATTTGATTAGCTGCAGGGATCTTTTTATTTTTCTAAAATTGATTTGAGGTCAGGTTATCACCAGGTGCGTGTTCGTGAGGAAGATATTCCTATAGCTGCTTTTCGCACCAGATATGATCATTATGAGTTTTTGGTTATGCCGTTTGGGTTAACTAATGCTCCTGCTGTATTTATGGATTTGATGAACCGGGTATGTCGGCCTTTTCTTGACAAGTTTGTTATTGTCTTTATCGATGATATTATGGTTTATTCTAAATCTGAATCTGAGCATGAAATGCATTTACGGTTAGTTCTTGAAACTTTGAAAAGTGAACATCTTTATGTTAAATTCTCGAAATGCGAATTTTGGTTGCAGGAGGTTTAGTTGTTGGGACATGTTATTTGTAAAGATGGGGTTAAAGTAGATCCATCTAAAGTTGAGGCTGTAATGAACTGGAATGCTCATAAAACACCTTATGAGATAAAGAGTTTTCTTGGGTTAGCGGCTATTATCCCAAGTTTATTAAAGATTTCTCTAAAATTGTTGGTCCTTTGACTAAATTGACTCGCAAAGATGTGAAATTTCAATGGGATAAGCTGTAGGAATTAGCTTTTCAGACCTTGAAACAGAATTGTGTCAGGCTCCTGTTTTAGCACTACCTGATGGTTCTGATGATTTTGTAGTGTATTGTGATGCCTCTTTTGCAGGATTGGGTTTGTTTTAATGCAGAGAGACCGTGTTATTGCTTATGCTTCTTGTTAGCTTAAGTCTCATGAGAGAAATTATCCAACTCATGACTTTGAACTTGCAGCTATTGTTTTTGCATTGAAAATCTGAAGACAATATTTATATGGTACTAAATGTGTGGTTTGCACATATCATAAAAGTCTTCAGTATATGTTCACGCAAAAAGAGCTTAATATGCGTCAGCGCTGATAGTTAGAGTTAATAAAAGACTATGATTATGAGATTCGATACCATCCGGGAAAGGCAAATGCTGTTGCAGATGCTTTAAGCCGTAAGGGAACTTCTAACAAAATCTATTTTATGCGTTTAGAAGTTTCTTCTGATTTAGTGGATCAGTTAAAAGTTGCTCAGCTTGAGGCTTTGTTGGATCATAATTTGAAATTTGAGATTATGTTGAAAAGGAAAGATATGTTATTTGATGATTCGAGAGGTTTGAAAACTTTTCAGTCTCGTGTTTGGGTTCCGTTATTGGTGGTCTTCGTGATTTGATTTTATCTGAGGCTCACAAGTCTCGTTTGTTTGTTCATCCGGGTAGTACTAAGATGTATAATAATTTGAAACCTTTGTATTTGTGGCCTACTATGAAGCCAGATGTGGCAGGAGTTGTGGAATCTTGTCATATCTGTTCTCAAGTTAAAGCAGAGCATCAGAAACCCTATGGTTCGTTGAAACAACTTGAGATTCCATAATGGAAATGGGAACATTTGACAATGGATTTTGTCACTAAGCTTCCACGAACGTCTCGGGGTAATGACATGATTTAGGTAATTGTTGATAGATTGACAAAGAGTGCTCATTTTCGTTAAGCAGATTGGCCCAATTGTATGTTAATGAGATTGATTCGAGGCATGGGATTCCGTTATCGATTGTTCAGATAGAGATTCTCGATTTGTATCTCAATTTTGGCAGAGTTTACAGCACGTGTCGGGTACTAGAGTGAACTTGAGTACAACATATCATCCCCAGACAGATGGTCAGACTGATATAACCATTTAAACTCTTGAGGATATGTTACGTGCCTGTGTATTGGAGTATGGAGGTTCTTTGGATTCTCACCTGCCATTGATCGAATTTGCTTATAATAATTTTTATTATTCGAGTATTGGCATGCCTCCGTATGAGATGTTATATGGATGGCATTGTAAAACGCCTACTTGTTGGTTAGAGGCTGGAGAGAAACAGTTTGCAGGTCCCGATATTGTGCACATTACAGCTGATAAGGTAGTTATTGCTCGCGATAAGCTGAAAGCCGCCCGAGATAGACATAAACAATATGCAAATCCGCGTATACGACCAATATCTTTTGTTGAAGGCGAGTTAGTTTATTTGAAAGTTTCTCCATGGAAAGGTGTGATTCGGTTTGGGAAACGAGGAAAACTTGCTCCCAGGTACATTGGCCCATTCCGAATTCGTCAAGTTGTTAATGACAGGACAATTGCATTAGATCTTCTGTCTGAACTCGCGGGTATTCATGATACTTTCAATGTATGTTATTTAAGGAAATGTAATGTAGAAGATTAGTCGCAAGTGCTTCCACTTCAGGATTTACGTGTTGATCAGAGTCAGAAACTGGTGGAGGAACCCGTTGAGTTATTAGATCGTAAGGTGACTAAGCTTCTTAAGAAAGAAATTCCAATGGTCTTGGTTAAATAAAAACATAGTTTGGGTCCCAATCTTACGTGGGAAATTGAGTCTAATATGCGGTCACGATACCCTAGTTTGTTTGAGTGTGGCAAGACTTCGAGGACGAAATCTCCTTAAGGGGAAAGATTTGTAACACCCGTTTTAAGGGCCTAAGGGGGTGGTATTCTGGTAATTCCCTAGCTTTATTTAATTTATTTAGTATATTAGGAGATTAATTATTTATTTATTTTGTTAAGTTGTGAAATTAGATAATAGGTCAAATGACTTATTGTGGCTAGTGAAATATTGCTTGTTCTAAATTGTTTTAGTTGTCGGAAAAAATAAAATAGTTAGACTCGCAAATGGTTTTTAGGTTCCAGACAATAGGTTAAGAAGGGGACTAAAATTAAATGGTACTGGGTCGGTTTATGAGAGGAGCCGACCTCAATACCCTTACTTTCCCAAATTTCTTAAGTTCTTATTTGTACTCCTTATGCTAACTTAAACATATAGCAAGAAACCATAAATAAAATATAAGCAGATTTAGTCATGTGGTTTGATTCAGTCATCATCATTATCAGCTTCTTCATCATTACCATATGCTACCTTCAAATTGTAAGTTAATTCTTGATTATTAGGTTAAATTAATTTAACTCATGTGAATCCATGAATTATAAATGAAATTGATGTTTGGAAATGTTAATTGATGTTATATGATGTTTGTTGTTGATGTTGATTGTTAGTAAGCTGTAATTAATTGAATCATTTAAAATGGTATTCGACGGGTATAAGGATATCCAACGCGTAAAAGGCTAAATTGGCCCGGGTAATGTGTTATACGACGGGTAAGTCAAGCGGGTAAAATAAGATTGGTTCTGATCAAAGTTGGGGCTGGGATGTAACACCCCAAATCTTGACGTATAATTTGTTGTATAAATAAATAGTCATTTTAAATTATTTCGGCTAGAAGTCCAACAAAATAATAGGAATCGTAAATGGTTTTCTAGTTCCAGACAATGAAAATTTAAGGGAAATAATTATATTACTTCCATATTATTTGAGAATACTCATACGCTCCTTCTAAAATATTCCAGACTCAAATTCGTGATGAACCAAACCGCAGGAAGCTTTCATCATCTTCAAATCTTCAATTTAACTTCAATTCAAGCTCTAATCTTTAAGCTAATCATCTCCTTCATCCTCCTTTTTCTATTGTAAGTGTTTCTTCTTCAATTTCTAAACCTAAAAATGGGTATTTTGGGTTTTGTATAAGGGTTTTGTTAAATTGATAGGTATACTCCGAAATTAAATCTAGAAATTGGTTGTATTAGTGTTTACTAGTTGTGTTATCATTGTTAGTAATCATATTACAACTTAAAGTTAACGAAATCACTAGTTGTGTTCTTGGGCAAAATCATGGATTTTGCTAAATTCATCTAAGTTAATGTTAATTAGCTTAAAATACTACTAGTGATGTTGTTAGAGTATTAATATGTAGTTGAAATAAGAATTTAACTAGAAATCCAAATTTTATGATTTTAGAGGGAATTGGGTGTATTAGTTTGATTGAGGTCAAACCTAGCTACAGTGTTTTAAGACCCGGTTCGATCGGCCCGATCGGACCGGTTGGACCACATTTTTATAGATTTTCGAGCCAAAAAAACTCGGGTTTTTCAATATGTTGACTAGTCAACGACCCGGTTGACCCAGCCGGTCGGACCGGGGTATTGACCTGGTTTCATGTTTTTTTTAAAAAAAAATTCTATGTATTTTTAATCATTTATAATTATGGAATATTGACTGATTGTGTATTTCAAAAATAATGAGGGAATTTTTGACTGATGTGTCATCATCATTTATTACTCTATGGATTATATAATTATTATATTGATGTGTATTTCAAGAATAACAAGGGAATCGATGTGTCATCACTTTTTATTAATCTATGGATTATAATTATTATACATGATATAATTAATAGTTATAATTATAATTATTAAAAAGATAAAAAAATTCACTAAATACTACTACTTTATACTATTATTAACTCCGGTCTGACCTTCCGGTCCGACCTTCCAGTCCGACCAGAAATTTACACTTTTCCGGGTTGACTAAAAACCCGGGTTTTAAAACATTGCCTAGCTAAACCCAAAGTGGGGGAGTAGAATTATGGTTTCTATTTAATTATCAAGTTCTAAATACTTGGTGCGTTATTATGTGTATTGTGTTTAGGTGGTTAAAGGTGTGGAACCAATTATGGTGAATTGTGCTTTAACTTCGTCTAAACACCAAGGTGAGTGTTGTGGGGATTAGTTGGGTAATGGTCATGTGTTCCGGATTGCTTACGAGCAAGAGGTTCACTTGATCAAGTGGTACTTGTTGATTATCGTTAGTTATTGTTGATTAATCGACGATATTTGTGGATTATGTCGATTGAGCATCTTTATAGAGGTTGCTTACTTTGTTAGCATAGAGTTGTTGTTGACTTAGTTTCCATTTCGACGTGATTATGTACTAAGTGAGTAATAGTTTCTAATTTTCAATTTTGGAAAAGAAATAAATTTGGACTCTAATATCGATTCGTGAATTTCAATTTGGGGTCCAAGTAAGTTTTGGGATTGGGGGTCACTTTATTTCGGACATTATTTGTTAAAATGTTTGGTAATGGTGCTAGTACTTTATTTTTGGGAAGATAAGTGGGTGGGTAATAGAAGATTATGGGAGAAATTTCCAAGATTGTTTAGCTTGGAAGTTAATAAGGAAGCATTAGTTAAGGATAGAGGTGGATGGTCGTTAAATCGGTGGATGGAGAATTGGGGGGGGGGGGGGGGATAACGGAACTGCGGGGAAGGGCATTTGGGTGATTTAACTAACATACTGTCTTCTTTTATTCCTTCTCGTGATTGTAGGGACAAATTGTGGTGGAACATGGAAGAAGATGGTGAATTCAAGACACGCTCTTTATCTGAGAAGATTATTGAGAAATTACTAAATCGGGTGACCTCAAGTCAAGGAACGTTACGCAACAAACTACTTCCGCTAAAGGTAGTATGGAGAGCTTTAAAAGGTAGATTACTGCTACAGGTTGTGTAACATCCATTCCTCGGGTCTAGTAGTATTTTAATATTTTCTGATTGTGAAATATTATTTAATGTATCAGAAAATAGGTTCATTTGTTATTTGAAAATAAATGGGTAAAAGAGTTGAATAATTTATTGTGACTAATAAATTATTAACTGTTTTAAATTAATTCAGTTGACAGTAAAATAAAATAATATTTCCCCGCAAATGGTTTTAAGTTCCAGGCAATAGATTTAGAAGGGGACAAAACTAGTATACATATATCGAAATATATGTACGAATTATGTCCGGAAGTTGAGAAACAATTCCAGAAACTTCATTTCATTTGCGAAGAACAAATTAGAACCCTAGTTTAACTTTAACTTTCAAATCAATTGAAGAAAATCAATTCCCTTCTTCTTGATTACATTCGGCCGAACCAGAACCAAACCCAGGGACGATTCTTAAATTGAAAAACGAGTTTTGGAATGAAATTAAAGCTAAGGAACTTCGAATTAAGCTTCAGGAACGTGATTTAATCATCCCTTGATCATCCTAATCAAGTTGTAAGTCTCAATTCTTGATTTCTAGAACCCTAGAATTTGGGGGTTTTGATGTTCTTGACTTTAAATCCGAAATTAGGGTTTCAAATGATTAAATTGATATTAGTTAAGCTTCAATAACATGTATTAATTGTTCTATCATCATTATAAACATGTTGTAATTGCTAATTCTTGAATTTAATGTAAACCCTAGAAAATGAATTTTGAGTATTTGATTTAATTAGCATGACTAATATGAAATTGAAGCTTATAGTGATTATATAGTTGTTAGTGGATGTTAATTTCATGATTATAGTTGAAACTCTATGTTAGATATTGATATAATTGAGTTATGATCATGAATTAAGTTATGGGTTTAGTTGATTTCTCATGAAGAGAAGTTTGTAATTATGTTAGAATGATTAGTTGATATTTAAATTGTGATTAGAAGTTAAGCCCTAGCTTGAATTGATGAAATTTGTTAAATTGTGAACTAGTTATGAAATTGAGTTTGATAAGCTAGTATTTGATGATTAAAGATGAATGTGAGAGCTTAATTATTAAGCATTCATTAGACCTCATGTTGGGCTTTTGATGAATTGTTGATGTTGAAAGTTAATAATATTGTTAATGATGTAGTTATGTTAGTTGATAAATGATTATGAAAGTTTTAAGATCATGTTAGTGGTATATGATGAATAATTGTTGTTAATATGAGTTAAGTATTATTGATTCAATAGAAGTGATAAATTGATATTTTGATTAGTTGAAAATTATGATATGAATTCATATAAGTAAGGATCAAATATTGATGATTATGATGATTGTGTGACTTATATGAATCAAGTATTTTGGAGAATGATGGGTGTAAATATGGTTGAGGAATATTGTATATAATTTTGAGACAAGTTACTAACTGGTGTTATTCTATTGTATTCTCAGATGTGGAGAAGACTCAGTGACATTAGACTACTGAGTGGACAATTGAGGTATTCGGTGAGTGGATCTTAATCCTCAGTGTGGTTTAGTTGTAACAGGTTTGGTTACAACGGGTAAACATATTACTATTGATTTAGTTGTTATGATGATTATAATTTAATAATAATACTGTTGATAGACTGTTAGTCTGATATGATTACCTAAAAAGTTGTGAATATGTGATCACTTGATATATTTGGCATTCGGGCATCAGTTGTTAATGAGGTCAACGAGTTGAAATGGTTGGTTGGGCTAATTGTTATCCAAGATTTAACACATCTCCTGTGTTGGTGGATGATAATAATTAGCTATCGGTCTCGTCCGTATGGCCATACGGATATGGTTGGGTAAGTGTTCTTTGAGAGCCACCGCGGCAGAAGGGTTTCTCAAGAACCACCGATCCTCATTATTGAGATGTGATGTTGTTGAATTGTTGCATTGTTGACAAGTTGTATTGTGTACTGATATGTTTAAGATTAGTTGTTGTACACAAGGTTGTTATGCTAAGTGGTACTGTTGATTATTATTCACTCACTTAGCGTTATGCTAACCCCCACATTAACACTTCTTGCAGATTATAGGTCTTATCTGGTGGGCAAGAAGTTGGGCTAGAAGGAATGTTTGACATCTTGGCGTTACTCTGATATTTGATTATACAAATTAATGTAATATTGTGGTTTTTAAATAACAACCATGTTGATAAACTATGGTTTAAATTAGGTTGAAATTGTAATGTAATTTGATATTGTTAAAAGTTGGACTAACGCTTTCGGGTTTATTATATTTAAATGATGAAAATTGAGGGGTGTTACAGGTTGAACTTGATAAAAGAGGTATAGATTTGCATTCGATTACATGCCCTATGTGTGATGATGATTTAGAAACTGTTGAATGTGTTTTGTTAATCTGCAAATTTGCCATGGAAGTTTGGGATAAGGTGTTTAGATGGTGGGGATATGGTGGTATCGGTAATTGTAGTGTATTAAAATACTTTCTTGGAAATGGATGTAATGTGAGATCAAAAGTGGGGCAGGGGATATGGCAAATGGTGATGTGGGTATGTGGGTATCTAATATGGAAAAGGGAGTTGATAAATACAACATTATATTTGTTTCATACACCATTATGTACAAGATTTAAAGCTCATAGTACAAATGTAATACAACATAATATTGGTGTTTGAATCAAATTATTTGTTGTATATATTAGCTCCCTATGGAAAACATGAATCAAAAGGTGTTTGGTAAGAAGTGGTGGATTGTACCTGTGATTGTCTACCAGATAAATGTTAGAAGTTTCGAGTGGTTATCTAAGAGACTAAAAAAAGGAAGCATTATGTGGCATCGGTGGATATGTGATCCAGGAGCATGTTGTACATGTTTGACTAGCAAAAGTGGAATTAGGTGATGAAATACAAAAGAATCAGTTGCTGCAGGTCTACTGTTTTATTCGAGAATGGCTCCTAGTGATGTGGAATTGTAGGCAGAAGGGAGTAATCATAATATGGATATGCATCAAAGGTTCAATATGTCTTGTATGCATGTAATCCTGTAGTGTAGTATGTTATGTATTATCGGTGGGTACTAAAATAGGAGTTTGGATTGGGGTCATATGTGTTTGTATATAGTCTATGCCTCTGTGGCATGCAGTATGAGCATTCATATATATAGATATAATTTCGCTTTTTTTTTTAAAAAAAAAGAGTTAATTGCACAGATGATCCCTATGGTTTACACACAATACCACCGTTGGTCCCTATACTTTACATTTTTCATGGGCAATCCCTATGGTTGTAAAATTGTTGCCCGCTTCATCCCTCTCCCTAACTCCCGTCTATTTTATCGTTAAGTCAAAAACGTGCAGCTCAGGTGAGGGTACGATCGTCATTTCCACAGATGGTCCCCCTTTCCTTTATATTCCCTAAGTGTTCCCTCTACCACATAAACCTTACCACTCCCAAATTACTTTCTTCTAAAACCCTAGCCTGTCAAAATGAAAGCAACACACTCAATGGTATACTGTCGTTGTGGTTTGTCTTCTACAGTTATTACTTCGTGGACAAATGCAAATCCAGGAAGACGATGGTATTGTTGTACGAATCAAGTAAGTCTAATATTTTTGATATAAATTTGGTTTTACATATTGTGAGTAAAAATGTATGCTTTACGTTCAAAATCGAAAAAATGTAGACTTTTTAACTGATTATGCAAACAGGTTTTGAGATGTGGTTTCGTTGATTGGTATGACCCACCAATGTGTGAAAGAGCTGTTGAAGTTATACCTGGATTGTTGAGGTCTATGGACAGAACTGAAGCAGCGTTTAAAGCAAGTGAAGATGAAGCCAAGAAGTATAAGAAACTAGCCAGGAAGTACAAGATGTTGTTAGGTTTATCGTGGGTTCTAGTTATTGTGTACTTCATTTTCCGTCGCTCCTAAAATGCTAACAAGTTAGAAGATGTTGTTTGTAGTTTGAAGATGTTGGTAGTTTGAATGTTGTAAGTTAATAAAGTTGTTGTAGTTGGTGAAGTAACATGTTAAGTTCCTATTTAATATCTCTGTCACCAACTTTAACCATCAATGACAAATGCAACCATATTTTCATAACTAGGAAAGAGTAAAATGTAACAAAGTGACAATAAAGCATACACCAATTTAAACCAAAAGTACCCATACATTTAATAAGGACCAAAGTTTGTAACCATATAAGATGGATCAATGTATCAAAAGACATTAACTGGGTACATCAGACAAGCATCCTAGCCAAAACACATAATAACCTAGACATATTGTTCAAAAGACTAAATAGAACACATAATAACTAACACAAGTAGTTCAAAATACTACACAAACACAAATTGAAGCTAAATCACACCACTGGAGGTTTACCCTTCTTCCTTTTCTGTCCTTCAACCTTTGCACGACCTGCATTTGAACTCGAACCATCATTTGCGTTTGTAGCAGAACTAACACTGGCATTTGAAGTAGCACTAACACCTGGATTTTCAGATCCAGAACCTACACCCGCATTTGAAGTAGAACCAACACCTGGATTTCCAGGTCCCTTACACGATCTCCTATTGTGGCCTTTGACTTTTCATATTTTACATGTTACAGTTCCCCCAACCCTTCCAAGTTTATTTCCTTTCACTATAACCTTAGCAATTTCATCGGCCGTCTTCCTTCGATTCTTCTTTGGTCTTCCCACTTGCACATGATGTTTTGGAGGACAAATTGTTAATGGACAGAGTGAGTTTGGCCACGTGTCTCTACTGACTGGTCCAATTTTGAAGCTCTACATTGCTTTCCAAGTTGTAAGCCAGTAGCATGGACTCACGTATGACTCTGGTATCCCCACTTGTTGACTGTTAATGGCCATTTCCCACATTGCGGCCACACCATGCTTACAGGGCATACCAGTTATCTCCCACTTTCTACAACTACAATATCTTTGAGTTACATCAACAACACACTTATCGGAGTTGTAGGTTACTTGATACTGATTTCCTCCATTCCATATTGCCTTTAATCAAAACACAATAATCCATTTTTGAGCATAAGATGCGTTACCTTAAAACATTTAATAAAGGTAAACAATTTTGCTGCACTTACTTTATATTTAGAAGCTTCTTTCTTGATCAAGGTAAACAATTTTGTTGCACTTGGAGTTAAGGGACCATCACATTTGACTATGAGTTTTTGGACAATCACAATCCTTTTCATCAAATACTCTCTAATAAACTCTAGGCAAGTGATTATTGGCTTGTCCCTTCCATTCACAAGTCGCCTATTGAATACTTCACACATATTATTCAATAAGACATCACATTGAGCTCTTCCTGTAACATAAAATGGAGACATTAATTTTCTGTCAGAACACAATTATAAATCAAATATGTTAAACTTACCATTAAAATGAGACCTTGACCAATGCCTTGCAGGTATATCCTTCAACCAATCATATGCTTCCTTGTTAAGCTTTTTTACTTCTTCCATGCCTTTATCAAATTCAGGGATAGTGGTTGTTGTGGCCAATTGCCAAATGGATTGCTTGTATTCATTACCTCTAAATCTAGATTTCATGTTGGAATAGATATGTCTTACCCAATATCTATGTTCAACACAAAGGGAACAAGTTTGCAATTGTAACACCCCCAAATTTATTGTTTAGCGGAAGCAAGATTTGGGTTTTACTAATCAATATTCAAAGCACAGAGATTAATAGTAAACGACTCTATATGCGTCGTTTTAAATAAAATGTATTAATCGCAAAATGTTTACAAGGTTTGAAGCTACATATAGCTCGTGTTCGTTTAAAATGAGAGATTTCAATACATAAATACTTATACAAAATATATTAATGCAAGAAAATCTCTATTGTCTGCATGCTGACTCGAGCTATAGTTTCCTGGGGCAATCCTGCCTACTGCTTTGTACCTGCGATACATGCTAAAATGGGTCAGCTAACGCTGGTGAGCTCACAGGTTTGAGTATCAAATAAGTTGTGTGAACCGCAAGATTTAAATAGTTGATTTGCATCCAGCAAATGATAGTGGTAACAGTATACAGCCATGAGCACATAGTTGAGCTTAACTCGTGGGTCAGGACACAGCCTGAGCGTTTTCGCCTCCACGGATGCCTAATCAACATCCGTCTTCCTTAAATATTAGTACGTCCGTTTACCCGGTTAGTGCTTGCTAACCCGGACGAGGTGGGTCAATCCTATATGGTACCATATACTAATATTCACGCTACAAATGTATTAACAACTATGCTGATGGAGGGCTTTAAAAGATTAGTTGTGTAAACTCATGTAGTACATGTAAAAGTTGTACTTGCGTTCACGCGTTAAAACAAGCAATATATCACACCCCTGAGTAAAAATAGTAAAAGAGGGGCTATGAGACTCACCTGAGTCCTTAGAGTTTATATCAATAAACTGAGATTGATGAGTCGGGAATCGAAGTCCAAAGACTTGTAACCTGAGGGTGTCCACGACACGCGATGGTTATAAACATATGAAGGCATCTCATAAGACTACCTTGTAGTTGTTTGTCCAACTAGAATATCCAAATTACCATGATTTGGTTGTTTGTTTAAGTATTGAAAATGTGTACGGCCCGTTGGTGATTGTTGGTAATAATAATATTATCATTATTCTTGAAAAACGTGTTCCAAAGTGTTTTAGAAGTCATGTCGCATTCGTGTTTGATGTTATACAAGTTTAACACTTTGTGTGAAAGTTTAGATGTAACACCGTTACTCGTGAACCTAGGGTAAGGGCGAAGCCCGTTAATGACGGGGGTACGGGGGCAGCGCCCCTGGTAGCGGGGTCCAAGGGGCAGAGCCCCTGGCTGGGGTCGAGCTGCCAGGTCAGCTTGGAAAATTTTTATTTCTACTATATTGCTTTGGTGAAAAACGCATCTGGACTCGAATTTGGGTGAAATGGGGCGTCAAATTTGGGTCTCAAAACTTAGTGTAAAATAGTTTGTATTTTCTGACTCATGCGACACTGGGCTAGTGTCGCTATGTGTGACGTTACTGTTTATGCGACATTAAGGTTTCTGCGACATTACGGATCTTGCGACACTACGACTTGTGTCGCACCATGCGACATTAGGAGTTTATGCGACACTATGACTAGTGTCGCATCATGCGACATTTACGGATTATGCGACATTAACACTTGTGTCGCACCATGCGAAATTAGGAATTTATGCGACACTATAGATAGTGTCGCACTATGCGACACTAAGGTGATTCATGCGACACTAGGCCTAGTGTCGCAGGTGGCCTGGAGCCTCTGCGACACTACGGGCTGTTGGCCGGAATTTTCGCCGAAAAGGTGCTTTCCGGCCACCGTTCGACCTGAAACTTTTACCCAACCCATATTTGGACATTTTAAGCTTAAAGAAACAACTAGAACTTAAAAATACTCAAAATCGGAAGATTTCGGGTTTTTGTCGGAAACTTACAAATCGTCTCGCGGAGAATCCGGAAAGATAGAAATGTAGATCGTTGCTTCGTGGTGATTTTCTTCCAAACGGCCAAGGTGATTTGATGATGTTTGAGTGGGTTATTTGAGGGTTTAAGGTGGTGATGGTGATGAAAATGAAGAAAGAAAAAGAGAGAGAGAGATAAAGTGAAAAAGAAAGATGGAAGTGAAGAATGGGGTGGGGAGGTGGTGACCTCACCCCCTAGTGGCAGATTTTTGGGTGGGGACCCGTCCATGTGTGGGTCTCCACTTTTAGCTCCGTGTATTCGCGCTCCGTGCGGTGTTCGCTTCCCCGATCGTTAATCGTTAAATAATTATTTTAAGTGTTTAAAGTGCAAGTTTTTAAAGAAGACGAAAGTTAATTAAATAAATTTATTGGAGTATTTTATCGATTACTTAATAATTCAATTGGCCTCGTTTGTTTACGCGTTTAATATCTAAGTCGTGTCGACGCCTATAATACGATATGAAGTGAACTTGAAATATTATCACAATAATATTTTTGGTACGTTATGGTCAATAAATAATTTTTATATTATTCAATAAAATTGATCACCAACGTCCGTATTTTACTTGAACCGAAATACATTCGATTTATTTTGCGTACGATTTAAGCAAATCGCATTTTTGTATATATATTCAACAATATATAATTTGATACATTAATTAGCCTAACACAGAACTAATTACATGTATTAACAAAGAATCAGACACTAATTACTAGTCCTAATTTGGCGGGTGTTACAACAATTGCTGGGATGATTCCCTATTCAATAACAGTATAGATACATACATATATCAGTATACATACACATCTATATCAATAAAATAAGATTTAATGGAAACAAATACACATACCTTTTGTCTGTCACTCATAAATGTGAAGTTTGACATCGTGTTTAGCTCAAGATCTTCACCAAGGCATGACATAAACCAAGTCCAAGAATCAATTGATTCAGACTCCACAATCCCATATGCTAAAGGGTAAGTACCATTATTTGGATCAATGCCTACTGCAGTTAATATCTGTCCAAGAAATAATCATTTCATATGGCATCCATCCAACCCAAGTAGCTCTCTACCACCCACTCTAAACCCCCTCTTCAAAGGACCCAAACATACATATATTCTTTTGAATTGAACAGTTTTTTTATTTGGGTTTGGATCAGTTGTTACATCTAGTTTGACAGTTGTTTTAGGATTCCTAGCCTGCAATTCTAAAATGTAATCTCTCAACAACTTGTATTGTTGAGTGTAATCACCATGTACTCTATCCCTTGACATCACTTTAACTCTATAAACCTTGTACTTAGACACTCCTAAGTTATACTTTGTCTCTATTTTCCCTTTTAGTGCCTCTGGTTTAACATCATGATCTTCAACATCTTTTGAAAGAAACTCAGATGTGCACCACTTATGACTCTGGTATCCCCACTTGTTGACTGTTAATGGCCATTTCCCACATTGCGGCCACACCATGCTTACAGGGCATACCAGTTATCTCCCACTTTCTACAACTACAATATCTTTGAGTTACATCAACAACACACTTATCGGAGTTGTATGTTACTTGATACTGATTTCCTTCATTCCATATTGCCTTTAATCAAAACACAATAATCCATTTTTGAGCATAAGATGCGTTACCTTAAAACATTTAATAAAGGTAAACAATTTTGCTGCACTTACTTTATATTTAGAAGCTTCTTTCTTGATCAAGGTAAACAATTTTGTTGCACTTGGAGTTAAGGGACCATCACATTTGACTATGAGTTTTTGGACAATCACAATCCTTTTCATCAAATACTCTCTAATAAACTCTAGGCAAGTGATTATTGGCTTGTCCCTTCCATTCACAAGTCGCCTATTGAATACTTCACACATATTATTCAATAAGACATCACATTGAGCTCTTCCTGTAACATAAAATGGAGACATTAATTTTCTGTCAGAACACAATTATAAATCAAATATGTTAAACTTACCATTAAAATGAGACCTTGACCAATGCCTTGCAGGTATATCCTTCAACCAATCATATGCTTCCTTGTCAAGCTTTTTTACTTCTTCCATGCCTTTATCAAATTCAGGGACAGTGGTTGTTGTGGCCAATTGCCAAATGGATTGCTTGTATTCATTACCTCTAAATCTAGATTTCATGTTGGAATAGATATGTCTTACCCAATATCTATGTTCAACACAAGGGAACAAGTTTGCAATTGCTGGGATGATTCCCTATTCAATAACAGTATATATACATACATATATCAGTATACATACACATCTATATCAATAAAATAAGATTTAATGGAAACAAATACACATACCTTTTGTCTGTCACTCATAAATGTGAAGTTTGACATCGTGTTTAGCTCAAGATCTTCACCAAGGCATGACATAAACCAAGTCCAAGAATCAGTTGATTCAGACTCCACAATTCCATATGCTAAAGGGTAAGTACCATTATTTGGATCAATGCCTACTGCAGTTAAAATCTGTCCAAGAAATAATCCTTTCATATGGCATCTATCCAACCCAAGTAGCTCTCTACCACCCACTCTAAACCCCCTCTTCAAAGGACCCAAACATACATATATTCTTTTGAATTGAACAGTTTTTTTATTTGGGTTTGGATCAGTTGCTACATCTAGTTTGACAGTTGTTTCAGGATTCCTAGCCTGCAATTCTAAAATGTAATCTCTCAACAACTTGTATTGTTGAGTGTAATCACCATGTACTCTATCCCTTGCCATCACTTTAACTCTATAAACCTTGTACTTAGACACTCCTAAGTTATACTTTGTCTCTATTTTCCCTTTTAGTGCCTCTGGTTTAACATCATGATCTTCAACATCTTTTGAAAGAAACTCAGATGTGCACCATTTCACCTCTCTTGTTTGTAGACACCTATGGTTGTCATTGAAAATCTTAACCGTCCAATTCACATTTGTATCACCCTTTGAAATATGAACCACCCAAGGACAACTGATGTGGTCTTTTTCATTTTCTATATTAACCGAGGACCCACTTGCTTTTGTTGTTTTGTCACTTGTATTGGTGTTTGTTCCTTTGTCATCTTTTTTTTGTTGACTGTTGACCTAGTGTCTTTAATCGGTGAAGTTGCTGCTATAACTTTGGACTTAGACCATTTTGTTGTATCCCTACAATTAAGCCCAATAGTTCCAGATGGCCCAGTAGCAACAGATCCAGTATCCACATTAGGCCTAGTAGGTATAGTACCAGATGGCCCACTAGACCCACTTGCTGCATTAGACCCACTATTTACAACTGATCCACTATGTCCAAACATATCCACTAAAGAAAAGATTGGAATATTACCTTTGCAAATGACCCTCACCCTTTTGTCATCATTCTTTTTATAGCTCAGTTGACATCTTGTTTGAACAACAACCAACTGGATCATCTCTCTAATCTTCTCTTTGTTAGCAAATGTTTGACCAACAAATAAATGGCCTTTGTTTTCTGGTGGATTACTATGCTCCTTCCTAATTTTCTTCAAAGCTTTTGACCTCTCACTTTCATTTTCCTCATCTGTCCCACTATCAAACTCATTCATATCCAATGGTGCTTCAACTACTTGCTCTTTCTCAGGATTCGGATCCACAATTTTCTCAGCACAACCCACCCACTCTACATTCTTATCAATATTTGCCAAAAAAGTACCCATATCCACTTTTGGTTCAACAATATTGTCTTCCTCATCAACTTCAAATTCACTATCAGTCTCACTATCACTATCACTATCATTCCCACTTTCTTTATCACTAGAAGTGTCATCATCTTCTTCTACAACTTGTTTATCCTTACTACTTGTTTTATCACCAATCTCAGCATCTAAGTCTACAACTTTTGGTTCAACATTAACAGCATTTGATACACTTGCATTACCAATCTCAGGTTGACTAGGATTCACAACTTGACTTTCAGTAAAGAAAGGGTCATCAAAGGGGTTATCTGAATCACTAGCAACAACTTTCTCAGCATCAAAATTCCTTTTCCTAGTTTGTTTCTTATCAGAGCTTTATTATACAAATATGTGGTTTTTGAATGCTCAATGTAAAGGTCAATAATTTTGAACCTATCAACAAAATTAGTTAACTTAACCACATCTTGATCGGTATACAAGGGTTGTAGACCATTATCCAGGCAACTTTCAGGATTCTTAAAGTGGTACCACATTGGTTGTACATCTAGATACCCTAACTCCTTAATCATATTTGTAACTTCATGAACTGAAAATGCATCAGCATTTATCATATCCACATAATGTATCTTACCTTTGAGGTATACTCTACCCGGTTTTTTAGTGAATACTCCTCCATGATTAATTCGTAATGAGAAAAATTCGGAGCTTCTACCTGTAAATAATCAAAACATACATTACAAATCGTACATTAACTGAATACTAGTATAAAGCATACATTTGCTTCAAAACAAAAAACCCTCATATTTAGGTCAATTTCTTACCATAAAGATTGATTGGGTCGATTTCTTCACTGCTGGTCCGAATATACCACGGACTCACCACCATTTTGTTGTAATACGAACTATTACTCAAAAGATAAGCTAAATCAACATGCAAAATTCTCTTATTTAGGGTTTTTTATGGAACAGGGGAGGTTTTTTTTTGAATGAGAGTGTGTTTGGTACGGTTTATGAGGTAGAGGGAAACATATGGGAAGATAAAAGAAGGGGGAATATGGAAATGACGATCGTGCCCTCACATGAGCTGCACGTTTTTGACTTAACGATAAAATAGACGGGGGTTAGGGCGAGGGATGAAGCGGGCAACAAGTTTACAACAATAGGGATTGCCCATGCAAAATGTAAAGTATAGGGACCAACGGTGATATTGTGTGTAAACCACGGGGACCATCTGTGCAATTAACTCAAAAAAAAAACTATAACTATATATTATATTAGAAAATAATAAATAAAAGTATGTGGTGAATTATTATATCAATATCAATCAATCTAACAATAACCTCTAAAAATGTTCATTTTACATTCAAAATTACCAAACAAAACTTCCATTTGACTCTTAAACAAGTTATCTCTAATTTAAGTAAAAATTCTATTATTTAAGCACTTTCATATAAACTACGAAGTGAAGTAAACATATACTCACTGCTAGAGCTATAAAAATGTACTATTAAATGTTGGTTAATCCTAAAACTAATCCGGATCGATTTCAACTAATTTGGTTTTATATTTTAGGCAAATTAAAATTGAGTGCGAAAATGTTAGGTTAATCCTAAAACTAAAAAATTAGTGACCCATTGATTTTTGTTACAACTAATTTATCTCACTTTGACTATATAAAATATTCGGTTGATACAATTTATGGTTCGGTTTTTTCATGTTAAACGTAATTTAAGTATTTGGATGTTAAACGTAATTGAAGTACCTAACATAAATAATCAAATATCTCGTTCGTATTCATTTCTCAAAACATGTAAAACCAAAAATATTGGGGACTATTTATTAACAAACAAATTTTAGAGGGTTAAAATATATAAATTAATCCACTTTTAGTTGCTCACGTATGTACTTACTAAGCCACTGTCTTCTGTCCTTCAAACTCTCACTCCTGCTAAAACCCTAATCACCACCGTACGCCACCACCATGACCACCGCTATCGGAGATTTCGAAGATGGGTTTCCGGCAACTAAACTCTTCAATCAAGGCTACTCTTACACCTACGATGATGTTATCTTCCTCCCTCATTACATCGATTTCCCCACTGATTCCGTACAGTTGCACACAAAGCTATCTCGCAACATAAACTTGTCCGTACCGTGTGTTGCTTCTCCGATGGACACCGTAACTGAATCTTCAATGGCTGTTTCCATGGCTGCGTTAGGTGGTATAGGTATTATTCACTCTAACAACACTGTTTCCGAACAATCGGAATTAATTCGCTCCGCGAAATCGCACCGTATCCCTTTCGTGGATACGGGTATCGTATTCGTGTCGCCGGATGATTCGATATTGTCTGGTGATGTGTTTGAGACTTCACGGTATGTGTTTGTAACTGAAAATGGGTTGAAAACTGATAGAAAATTGTTGGGGTTTGTTGATAAGGGGAAATGGGAGGGTGTAACTGATAAGGAAGCTCGGGTTGGTAGTTATATGGTGAAGAATGTTGTATCGTTACTGAATAGTTATAAGTTTGAAGATGTTGCTGGTTATTTAGCTGCTAAGGATTTGGATTTTGTGCCTTTAGTGAGTGGGGAAGGTGAGGTAGTGAATGTGGTGAGTAAATCGGATGTGGAGAGGATTAAGGGGTTTCCGAAAGGAGGGATGCCGTCGATTGCGGAGGATGGGTCGTTTTTGGTTGGGGCGTCGATTGGGACGAGGGAGAGTGATAAGGAAAGATTGGAGCATTTGGTTGAATCTGGTGTTAATGTAATTGTGATTGATAGTTCTCAAGGGAATTCGATTTATCAGATTGAGATGATTAAGTATGCGAAAAAGATGTATCCTGATTTGGATGTGATTGGTGGTAATGTGGTTACCATGTATCAAGCTCAGAACTTGATTCAATCTGGGGTTGATGGGTTGAGAGTTGGGATGGGGTCTGGTTCGATTTGTACTACGCAGGAAGTTTGTGCTGTGGGCCGTGGACAGGTATTACTTAAATATCCTTAAATTGGAGTAATTACTTTTCCAGTCAGAAGTAAGTATAAACCGTTGAAAATTGGAACCTAATATTTTAAGGTTGTATTTTTGTTGTCTTTGTAGGCGACTGCAGTGTACAAGGTATCGTCTGTTGCTGCAGAAAGTGGCATTCCGGTTATTGCTGATGGTGGAATTTCAAATTCTGGACACATTGTCAAAGCTTTGACCTTAGGTGCGTCGACTGTGATGATGGGAAGTTTCTTAGCAGGAAGTACTGAAGCTCCCGGAGCCTATGTGTATCAGGTAACGTGACCCATTTTTATGTTCATTGAGAATCTTTGTATTTGTTGAATATAAAGTGTTTACCTGAGTTAGTACATTTGGCTTAGAAATTGGTTCTGTACTCTGGAAGTGTTTCTGAAAGTAGCAAACTTTGTTGGGATATTGATCTATCTGGTCACCAAACTGTCTAAAATATTTCAATGTTACTCATGTTAGCTGTGAAGCTGTAAAAACAAGTAATCTGTTTGAACCTTTTGCTTTTTTACCTCATATATGGTTCTTATATCTCTAGATATTGCAGTCTAAGTTAAAGTGGACAAAAAGCTAAATTAAGATGGAACAAAGCAATCTGGTTACAATCGAAACTTCAGTAATCCTATCAATTCTTTTGGGTCGTCTAGTTTAGGCTTTAAAAGTGATTATATAACGACTTAAAGAATAATTCACATTATTACGGGCTTACGGCAATCATTTTTCATATATAAACTTCATACTTGCATCACCAACTCTGATTATGTTGGCTCTTAATAATCAGAAAATTGTACTCATAATGTTTTTTTTTTTTTTTTTTTTTTTTTTTTTTTTTTTTTGTGTAGAACACTTAATATGGATTATTGCTACTTCAGTTGTAACACACATCCAAGCATTCCTTAAATTAGCCTAAAAACTGATAATTATATCTGTCTTGCTCCCAAGTCTCTTAACCTTCATTGTAAATATAATGTTGTATTAGCATTTGCTATTATGCTGTGCATATGAATGTCTACGAAATCTTGATGGTCTCAATTCTTACAACTTTTCACATTGTCTTTATAGGGTGATAAGCGGGTTAAAAAATATCGTGGGATGGGATCTCTTGAAGCAATGACAAAAGGAAGTGATGCTCGTTACCTAGGTGATACTGCTAAATTAAAGATTGCTCAGGGAGTTGTTGGGGCCGTTGCAGATAAAGGTTCTGTAATGAAGTTCATTCCATACACTATGCATGCCGTTAAGCAGGGTTTCCAGGATCTTGGTGCTTCTTCTTTGCAGTCAGCCCATGAATTGTTGAGGTCTGGGGTTCTAAGGCTGGAGGTATGGCTAATATTTTATTTTAAACCCTTTTGGCTTTCTGCACAAATAACTTCATCTGTGGCATAGTTGGTTATTGGCATGGGTTGCTGATAATCTGATATTCCCGGGGGATCATTACTTTATCACATATTGTAAATGTGTTTGACCGGTATACCCTCTAACAGTTTTCTTCCAATTAAATCACTACCTTCTCTTTTCACCTTCAGCTAAAAAAGTAAAACCGACAACATAATCCTTTCTTGGTTCCCGTCATCATTTGTTTCACTTGCGGCTTCCTAATTTCCCGTCAGCATCAACACCTTACCCCGACGCCAGCCAACCGCCGCCGCATCACTTCCACCGGCCACTAAATTCCACGCCACACCGCCTCAAACAAATATGTAGTCTTGTTCTGAGATTGGAACTTTTTTACTTTGTCTTGGGCCAAACAAAATATGTAGCCTATTGTTCTGTTTGGATTTCTAAACCTGGGATATGGAGTATGGTTTCTATTACCTATGTAATGAAGCACATGGCTGTTCACCCGCAGCCTACATTCCTATTGCTTGTGTTTTTTACGAAAAAACTGGTTAATTAGTTTTCTAATCATGAATTGGATATACTAGTCTCATAGTACTCATTAATTGTTTCTTAATTGGTAGCTGCTAATTTGATTGTGAATCAATTTTGACTGAATATGTATCTGATGAGTAAAGACTGAAAATAAGCAGCAACATTTTGTATGGTACATTGTAGTAATTGGGAAGGGTCTTGTTATTTACACGGAGATGTGAATGGTTTTGGTGTTAGATTTTTGGGTCAAAATGAATGAAAAGCAGGAGAAGGAAAAAAATTAATTTAAGCCTGAAAGGGTTTATTAGTCTAATCATCTTTAATTTCTGTGTACGAAGTAAATACCCCTTGGATTTATCAGCTCCCATTGGCATGTGATCACTGACTAGCCACTCCTAATTCTGTTGTTTATTGCATGTACACAGTTTTTCATTCCTTTTTATATCAGAAATACTACGTAATTAGTGTATCAGTTATTACAAAAGATATATTACGTGAATGGTAATCTGATGATCAAAGATGTTATATGCTTCTTCACTTTTGGGTGAATTTTGACCCATTTGACTGTTTTATGTTGAGCTATTATTTTGTATTTGCCCAAATGACCTAGAGATTTGAACATAACTTGAATCGCCCCATTCATAAATATCTGAGTTGATTGCCACCTCTGTTATTTTAATTTTTGTGTGGCAACTTATAGATTATGAAATAGTAATCTCAAACATCTTGTTAAATTTTGTTTATTTGTTTTGACTTTTTCAGGTACGAACAGGAGCAGCACAGGTTGAAGGAGGAGTGCATGGCCTCGTGTCTTATGAAAAGAAATCCTTCTGACCATTTCAAGGAGCTTGATGCCAAGCCAAGTTTGTACGAGTAGTGTGAACGCACAATCCTTTAAATTTATTTTATCAGTACCATTATAATTAAGCGGGGAAGCAGTTACTCTTCCATATATGTTGTTCGGCTAAACTATAAGTTATCAAATAAAGTGGTACTCCCTTCGTCCCAATTTTATTGTCCACAAACAAAAAACACGCAGTTTAAGAAAAGTGTACTAGTCGTATTATGCAACCAATAAGATTTAATCTCTCACCACATTCAAATATTTTGATTGGTTGAAAGTACAAAGTGGACAATAAAATTGGGATATCCCAAAATGGAAAGATGGACTATAAATTTGGGACGGAGGGAGTAACATTTTAATCTTATCTTACTTTCGGCAAGCGCTTTAGCCTAATAGAAACCAACAAATTAATGCTTAAATATTTTTCTAATTATTTACTAACCAGTCACTCAGTAATTGAGAAAATAATAGTAACTGATCTATCTGCACACCTCCCGCTTGAAGCGTAGACTCTGCAGAAGTTCTGTTGGGTATGATTGCTTACCATCTCCAAACCATTTGGTAATGACATGATGAGTTCAGTAATTATATTATGACCAATCGGCCATTACTTTATAAAGGATCCCAGGAGCAACAATAACTTGGTTCCTGACGTGTTTACAAGTCATTAAATTTGTACACCTTGATTCATTTCCTTTACATTGATCGTTTGATCAATTTTTATCGAGTGATTATAATGTAATGGACATGATAACATGTAGTAGAAGGCCCGTGATTTTTTGATATGTAGCTGCTTCACAATAACCTAACTTGTTACATGTTAATACAACTTTGATCAAAGGTGTACACATTCTACTTCAAGATCTCCCTGTGCATAAAGCCATGGGATCACATCATACACGTCATTATGGATGAACTTACTCAAGTGTTGCTTTCTGGGGTCCCCTCAAAAGCCGCAAGTTGCATCAAATCATATCCAAACTACAGCTCAGAAATCTATAACATCACCAAAGATGTGGTCCGAGAGGACCAAACTAAATATGAAACACTCGAATAAATCTGTGCTATGCAAATATCTAAGTCATTCATATTGGTAACGCGAGTTGCTATTATAAGCACTTTGAAACGCATATAGATGAACTTTTAGTAGCGTACGAAAGGAACACTATCCATAAAGAGCCAAATAAACTCATCGAATTGATTTCTACGAATCGTGTCATGAATTTATGTTTTAAACAGCACAATGATTGATTTAGAATTTCAGAATATTAACATGATACGGTTTGTTACAATTAACTCGATTAATTTTTCCCATACCAGTATTATATCTTAAGATTGCATTTGATTCGCATAATTTAACAAGAATTTAGTGGAACTGAAATTCCATTCATCAAAAATGTGACATTTAAGACTTTGGATAAATGGCAAAAAAAGACCAGACATTGGTCCCCTACATACGGATGCCCCACTTTTTTATGTTCATTTTATTTATCATTTACAATTAATTAAAATTTAATATTAAATATATTTAATATTAATATTTAATACTTCAGCGTTTCGCGGGGTTGGATCCGAACCGCTGACTGTGCCCATCAACAAACAAACGCATTCTTCTTCAAACCCTAACAACCGTTAGATCTTAATCCAACGGTCGTAGTAGCGCGTCCACTCCTATCACAAATCTATGCGACACCTAACACACTCTCCACTCTCGCCGGTGAAACAATCAACGGAACCCTAACAACCACCACGATCATCTCTAACCTTCTATTTCCCCTTCAATTAAAGGTATACATATACACATACATACATGTATATATGCGTATGTATACGAATATATTATATTCAAGAGTTTGTTTATACGTTGCATTATTTGAAGCTAATTGTATAATTTGATTATACTTCTGCATGAATCTACGATTAATTTGATATAAAAATAATTCTAACATTGTCATGAATGATATTTGTACGGAATATAGCTGAAAAGATGTGCTGTACTTTTGACTTTAGATATTTGTAGTACCTTTTTTATGTCTGAATTAAGATATAGATTCTAGGTTTTTTTTAAACCTCATACACTTGTATGTATGTATATATAGTCTATAAGTCATCAAATGTAGATATAAGTCTGTCATGCTCAAAGTGAATTATTACTGTCAACTTTGAAATTATACAGTAATTTCAGCAGCTGATACTGTGATGACTCATATGAATTGAACATGGCAAATTATTAAGTAGCAGAAGGATGATGTATAAGCTTTAGGTGTATTCTTGTTTTATAACTCAAGATTTATGAGGGATCGTGTTTATGTTGCTCTACACTCATATGTACTTGCAGAGTTCTATATGATGATCTGGTTGAATAAGTAGGTATCATGTCATGTCGTTTGGTAACCAACATAAAACATGCTGGGTTTTTTATATATTGCAGGGTAGCTGTTTGTTGGTTCTCTTTGAGAAATAATGTTGGCTTTGAACAGAGGGTGACCTTTATAAACTTGAGTAGAAGTATGCGATAAACTTAAATTAGGGTCATTTATGTATGTTATAGAAATTAATGTTTAATTGGTTGCTTAAACAAGATTAACCTCTTTAATGATATGGTTCTTGTAACCTTATAAATGCAATAAGTGGGTAACTTCTTTGTTTAGTACTCCTCGTTTTTATTATTCAATGCAATATTACATTTTCTTAAGTAGGTAACTTCATGTTAGGTTTTAGCTAAGTAATATGACCAGAAGTTAAGTTTAGGCTCTTTGTTTCTTGAGGGAATATAAGCTAAGTTTTTCTTATGATAGCATTTGTACTCTGTACTAAGTTATATATTATCAACTTATTAACGAATAATAAAGGATTATCATTGAAAATCTGAAGTTTCAATATGTCTGATTGCTGTTCGCTATCTCATAAAGCTAAACAAATACTAAATTCATTATGTTTATATGTTCACGAATTTATGAGCATTGTAAAAGCAACATGTTGGTATACAAATGAGTTGACTTCAAAAGCTCTCTGATAAAGAACCCATCGAAATTATCAATGTTGATCCATTATAGACTTTGAAACTTTATATTATGCAATAATTACCTTTAGTGATTTTTCTTTATGAAATTTGTTTTGTAATTTGATCCTTTTGAATTTATGAAATTTTATTACAGATGATGTAATAAATGTTCCTTTTGATGGCAGCCGCTTCTCTATAGTGTTAGCTAAAGAGCAAATTCGTGTATGAAATTTCATAGCTGAAAGGATGTGAAAACGTTCATACGAAGTGTGCTTAGGCATGGATGTCGGATTGATGAGTGTCGCAGAGGAGACCATGGGGCAACATAGTGCTGCCTTTGATCGATTTGATGATATAAACGGCGGACCAGACCCCGCTGGAACTTCCACATCTCAAGAAAATAATTTGGATACGGATCCACATGTGGGTTTAGAGTTTGCTTATGTAGATTCTGCCAATACTTTCTACAATGAGTATGCTAAACGTGTTGGGTTCACAACATGTGTCAATCAAAATATTCGACCCACATCTGGGGCAACCCTTGCAGTGTGTGAATTTTTATGTACAGCATCAGGTGATGGCTGTAATGCTATGCTTAGGATCGAGTCAAATGGTCAAAATAGCTGGGTTGTAACAAAATTTATGAAGGAACATAATCACCTGATCACAAATGTTCGTAAGTTGAATCACCGACGGCAAAAACGACAACATTCCGGTGCTATGAAGAATACATCTGAAAGCTATCCTATGATAGGAGCTGTCCCTAATGGTGTTATGTATCTGTCTAGAAGTGCTTCTATGGAATCAAACCGTGGGGTCCAGATTATAGATTCTATAACTAATTCTGTTAGCCATGCTACTAGTAAAAGGTCATTAGGAAGAGATGCTCAGAATCTTTTAGATTACTTCAGAAAAATGCAAGCTGAGTACCCGGGGTTTTACTATGCTATACAACTAGACGATGATAACTGTATGGCTAATGTGTTTTGGGCCGATGCTAGGTCAAGAACCGCTTATAGTCATTTTGGTGATGCTGTTACACTCGACACAATGTACAGAATGAAACACTATAAAGTGCCATTTGCTCCTTTCACGGGGGTGAACCATCATGGTCAAACAATTTTGTTCGGTTGTGCATTGCTTCTAGATGAATCTGAATGTACATTTACATGGCTTTTCAAGACGTTTCTTGCTGCCATGGGTGATCGAGCTCCAGTCTCAATAGTCACCGATCCCGAAAAATCCATACAAGCTGCAGTTGCAAATGTTTTCCCTGGAACCCGTCACTGTATCAACAAGTGGCAAGTACTAAGAGAAGGCCATGAAAGGCTGGAACATGTTTGTCAGATGCATCCTAATTTTCAGACCGAGTTATACAATTGCATTAATTTGACAGAGACGATTGAGGAGTTTGAATCCTCTTGGGATTGTATTCTTGATAGATATGATCTTAGAAGGAATGATTGGCTGCAGTCAATATACGCTGTGCGACAACAGTGGGTCCCAGCATATTTTCGTGACACCTTTTTTGCTGGTTATTTATTTAATCAGAGTTTTGAGAGCTCATTTTTTGATGGTTATGTAAACGAACACACTACTGTGCCTTCATTCTTTAGGCAGTATGAAAGAGCTTTGGAGAACTCGTTTGAGAAGGAATTAGAATCGGATTTCGATACTATTTGCACCACACCAGTATTGAGAACACCGTCACCGATGGAGAAACAAGCAGCAAATTCATATACACAATCGATATTTTCAAAATTTCAAGAAGAGTTGGTTGAAACATTTGTGTACACTGCAAATAGGATCGATGGTGATGGTGCTGTAAGCATGTTTAGGGTTGCAAAATATGAAGATAACCAGAAATCATATATCGTTTCCTTGAATGTTGGAGAATTAAGAGCAAATTGCAGTTGCCAGATGTTTGAGTGTTCGGGAATTCTTTGTAGACATATTCTGACCGTTTTCACAGTATCAAACGTTCTCACATTGCCATCCCAGTACGTTATTAAAAGATGGACGAGAGATGCAAAATGCAACTATTCATTAGAATTATATGTAAAAGGGCATGAACCTGAGTCATTAGGTATTCGCTACAACCAATTAATTCGTCAAGCTATCAAGTTTGCTGAGGAAGGGGCCGTTGCTCCAGATACATTTACTGTAGCAATGGCTTTCCTTAGAGAAGGTGGAAAGAAGGTGGCTGCTGCAAAGACAAATGTGGCAAGTTTCACACCGCATAGTTCACGGGTTAGTGTGGTTGGTTATGATAACCGTAAGACTGGCTCGTCCGCACCTGATATAACACCTTTGTTGTGGCCACGCCAAGATGAAGTAACAAGACGATTTAATCTTAATGATGGCGGTCTTTTGGCTCAACCTGTTACTGACTTAAATCTCCCTCGCATGGCCCCCGTCTCTCTTCGCCGTGATGATGGGCATCCTGACAACATGGTATAACATGATTTGCTGAGAGCTGGTAATTTTGATAATTTAATAAAGAATGGGTCGAGGTGCACCATGATTCATCTCTAACGACTCAAATTAACAAATAGCTTAAAAGGAAGCTGGTCAAATGGGCCAAAAGTCCACAAGACCTCCTAAATTATCCTATTAAAAATTAATGAACTAAAAAAATTATTGTAAGCGTATATGACCCACCAAGTATTTTAAATGATAAAAAAAATACAAAAAAGTATTTCTGTTCAACCTGACCTATTTGCCCCATTGCCTCATCTGCCTGTTCTACCACCTCTATGTGCCGTTATTTATTTATTAAGAGGTTTAATGTAATTTTGTTGTATTTTTTAATTATTTTTTGTTTTTGTACAGGCAACTCTTCCTTGTCTTAAGTCAATGACATGGGTAATGGAAAACAGAGCTTTGCCTCCAGCAAACAGGGTAGCTGTCATAAACCTCAAGGTATGCAATTCACGCTTATCTTTATTAATATGCATAAACTTCATAGTTGCTTCGTTCGGCATCTAAAGATATTCAGTATCTTACAAGAAACTGTAGTGAACATAAATTGGAAGACTGGTGTAAACTGTATGCAGGCAGTTACTTTAAAAGAATTGAGGGAGAAAATGCTTTTAAGAATCTCATCAGTTACCATTTGGATCTCTATTATATGATTATATCAGACCTATAGCCTAAGGCCTCACGCTGCAGGATTGATAAATTCACTGAATGATCAAGTGCTTCCAATTTTATTTTATCAGCTATATCCCTCATACATGTGTGTATTAGAACGAACCAAGTAACTATATTAAGTAGATCTTTCAAGTTGTAGGCATTTAATATATATGAATATAATTGATTGGAACCTTTGGTTATTATTATCTGTATTGTTGGTGATTTATAACAATAATATTAAGTCCATTTCTGTATTGGAAAGTAATTGTAGGCCTTTAATCAAAGTTCCATAATCTGTTCATTTAATTCCCTACTAATTATTACCTTTCTCTTTTTAGTCATCTAACTGATAAGATATTGAACCTTTATAGCATGTATTTATAAATAAAATTTGACATAATATTGTTTATATTGACCACCATTTAACCTACACCTATAATAAAGTCATATTTGATCCTAGATTTTGATAAATCTATTTTAAATTTGCTTAAATGTGGAGAACCCAGTCAGTAGCTATCTATGGAAAAGCATGAAAGTTTGAGGTACTCTATCTCCTAATCATTCCCTTCTTGTACTATAGAAGTCTAAGAACAGGAAAATCTCATAATTGCACGCTCATACCTTTAGTTAACAGCTGCACTGCATGTATGTCAATTAAGCTTACTTGGCACTAAGGCATTAAAATATTGTACTGTGAAAATTCAGGAGCTTTATTTCATCCCATCAAAATCATTATGTTGAGATTTACCCCTTCTTTTTTAATAAAATGTTTGACCACATGTCAAAATACTTATAACCCTTTAATAAAGACATACGAGGAGTCTTTTGGACACTTCATAAATCGTAACAATAGAAATAAACATATACTCCATTTAAGATTTTGAGTGGGAGTGTTCCCAGCCACATTGTAACTAAAAAGAGGTCTGTGCTTGTCTTGATAAAAAGTCAATGTAATCTCATTTCCACCACAACCATATACCGAACTCATGAGGAAGGCATAGGAAATTTATTAATTTAACTTAGAAGGATGATCAGTTATAGGGCGCGTGAATATCATATCCTCACTGATTTCTTCAAGAGACTGGTCATCTTATGTATTTATGTTTCTGATATATAAGTATTGCTATTTGTAGTTGCAAGATTATAGGAGGACACCGGCAAGTGAATCTGAGGTTAAGTTTCAGCTTTCTACAGTTACTCTAGAGCCGATGTTGAGGTCAATGGCTTACATCAATGAACAGCTCTCCGCCCCTGCTAATAGGGTTGCTGTCATTAATTTGAAGGTAGGACACAAAAAAAATACAGTACTTTTGTTTCCATTAAATGGGTCATTTTTTAGTATGGTTCAAAGTGGGCTGGACCAAGTTTGCAAGAACCCACAACAATTCAACAATTTAGATTGTTGACTAAAATGATTTAGACCTTGAGTGACTTTCAATCTGTTTGACCCATTTGACCTGTTATTCTTTTACGTAAAATTTTCCAGTTTATCCGTAGGTGATAAATCATAACCCAAAATGCCCCATTCGTAAGTAAATGAGTCAAAATTGCCACCTCAAATTAAATAAAAAAATAGGTTAGAAGTGACACAAACTACATATTGAAGTTGGGCATTTGCCTTATTTCTATCTTGGTCGACTGATATAAATGCAGCAAATACCCTGAATGTTAGATGTTTTTTACATATTAGAATCAGAACCATCAATAAATAGATTATTAAAATTTTATGTTCGTTTATTAGTTTAAGATGATAAACTTGTTTGAAAATATGAAGTCACATAAAAAACATGCAATGAGTATCATAAACTGAGGTTTTATGCGTTCATAATTACTGTTGGACTATTGGGATTGGGTATTGTTGTTGTTTTGTTGTATTTACCGTTGGACTAATATACTTGTGTGTTTCTAGCTTCAAGATACAGATACTACTTCAGGAGAATCTGAGGTGAAGTTTCAGGTATCCAGAGACACATTAGGGGCCATGTTGAGATCAATGGCTTATATCCGTGAGCAGCTGTCAAATGCAGTAAGCTTTCAACCATTTAGCATTATGTTCATTTTAACTATTTGATATAACAGAACCCGTGTTCATATTTATGGAATTTTGCTTGCCATGTGTAATCTCTACTAGAGGTAGCAAGATGGGTAGGTTGGCTATGAAGTTGAAACTAGCCAAAATTTGGAATTGGTGAAACATGCTAAAACGGGTTGGCTTAAGCGCACACTTTTTTGTTCCATTTCATTTATAAAAAGAGAAATAGTTATGCGTTAATTGTGATTACAAAAATTAATATCACAATATCATTTTTAGTGTTTGAATTAATTGATTTAGGAGTGAATTAAAATATGGCCAGACGACCCATTTGATTTGTTTCTTTTTTTGTAACTTATATTTAACCTAATTGTGATTCAACACAATTCAAATCAGCCCATGCACAAGTAAATGGATTGAATTTGCCACCTATAATCCGTACTGTTTTTGTTGCCTTGCTGGTCTGAGACATCAGATCTATGATGTTCTGTTATAGCTCTTATACTCCCTACATATAGTTCTTATACTCAGTACATTGTTTTTGATGTATTTGTTGTTAGTATATATAATAGCACATTATTCGATTTTGTTAGAAGGGCATAAATTCATGTTTTATATGTTTTCATATATTTAGACCATAGATATATCGCATGGTGGGCTTAATAGTTATGCAGTCCAAAACTCCAAATTGTCACGCTTGGTCTTCGATATACCACCCATATGATAAATTTAGACTCTTTAAAAGATACAAAAATATGATCTGATATCTGCTAATTTTACGTTGTACACGACTATTCAGACCGTAAGTGATTTCAGTTTGTACGTACATTTTTCAGATATGCTGTTTAGCAAAGATGAATCTATTTTGCAGGCTGAATCACCATCAGAAATTCCATCAAAGAGACCAAGGAAATAGAGGAACCATCTTTTTTGCATTCTATGACCCTTAATACCAACAACAAATTTGAGGTTTGTTATACAAGTTGTTAATCTAGTCTAATTACATATTTATGATAGCTTCATTCAGAGCATTAAGATAGAAAAGGTGTTATAGATTCTCACCTGTGAATTGTTGTGTGCCAGTCGCCATTGCTGCTGTAATTTATTGTATATGCTTCCCAATGATACCAATTATTGGAGGAGGAGTTGATAATAGTAATCTGTTTTGGGTTTTTTTTCAGGATTGAAAGCATAGTGTTTTGAATACTTCTTTTTTAAAGGCAATGTGCTTTGGTACACATAGATTGTAAACGCAGTCATGTAGACATGAAGAAAAAAATGATCATAGATGATAGTGTAAAAAAGATATCGTTATCGAAGAGCTAGCAAGTGGAGAGACGTGTAAAATAAAAAATTTAAAAAAATGATTATGTAAAAAAGATAAGTGATAGGAGTGTAGCTTTCATGTTGATTATGAATTGTATGCAGGCAGACAGATTTCTTTAACATGTGATGTTACACTCAAGTTTTAAACATTTGTATCAAGTATTAACTATTGAAAAAGCTAGAAGAAGATGTTGCAACTCACATCTCTCTTTGACTCGCAAATTGCTATAATCCTATAACAGAGATATAAGAACAGCCACTTGTCTAAATGGCTCGATGGTAGGGTGCGTTCTTGGCTTCCTAGAGGTCAGGGTTTCAAATCCTACAATAGGTAAACATTTAGCATGATAGGTACCCACACATGTAAAACACATCGAGACCTGGGGGAACTTGCAAATAAATGTTCATTCCAACTGAAAGTTGCTTGGAGTCATCCTTGTAGGGTGGACTTTGACTGGTGTCAAAGACATACTGAATCAGGGTGTTCCTGTCAATTTACACATTTGCAAAAGATATAAAAACAAAACAATCCGGACAATTGGAAGACATCTTATTTAAGTAAACAGAAAATGAAATGGAAAGGATTTTTTTTTTTTTTTGTAGAGACAAGGTTGATAATGAAAGTACAAACCATGATGAGTTTGATGGACTATTCGAAATAATGGGAATTAATTCGAATCCTAGTGTAACACCCTTCACTAATTCCACATAAGTTGTGAGTGATCCTTGGTGTATAAGTAAATCTTGATTTACTCCTGAGTGATCTTGGAGAATTTCCGTGGATAGGGCGAAGCCAATGCAAGAGTAGTAGTTGCTACGAGTCCGTCCGGTATATGTAGTGTAAATTTTTTTTATAAAGAATATATTTTTAGTTACATTCATTGTTTTTTCTACGGGTTCACAAACATCAAGATGCCAATGCTACGGATCACCTTAAATCATGAATTCGCCTCTGTAGTCAAGCGTACATGTGGTTTTGATAGTCAAGAATTTTACTTCTAATTCTGGAATTCTTAAAAATTGTAAATGAAAAAAGATGCTAAGAACATATTAAGAGTTACTAGTCAAATATTTTATATCAAGTTCTTATTTTCTGGATGTCTTAAGGAGTACATAACTTTAACAAAACATGTTCTTACACCCGACGGTCCATAGTCAATAATCAATCTTATGGTGTGGTAACACTATTTTTTACAGTTTTAAGAGTTTAACACCGTTGATGAAAAAATATTGTGTAGGTGACAGTGTTCTGGAGTTTTTGAACCTTTTTATTTTATTTTTTAAATGCAAATAATTGAATAGATTAATTTAAATCACAAATAAACTAAATAAAACAATGTTAAGTGTAGTACTTCACTCAGTTAGATTTTTTATAATGTGTGTTGCGGCAAGTACACTAGGCTATGTTCCAGAGTTGTAAATTGGAGAGAAAGGGAATGAGTCGGAAAGCAGTGGAGGAGGGGGAATGAGTTTCTGAGGGTTTTTTTTTCAAAAAAGGGAAAGGAAGAGGATAAAGAATTCTTATGATATTTCTTTGGATTAATACACACGTAAGGTATCAAACTTTCACAAAAGGTTCAATTTGGGGAACAATCTATTTTTTGTAACAAAAAGATAATTTAACTTTTAAAACTTGTCATTTAGTGGAAAATGAAATCGATTAGCAACATGTTGATTCATCTTTTTGAACAATTTTATAAACTTTAGTTATCCAAAAACACATTTTATAAACTTTAGTTATCCTTACACATATTACGTATAGTTTCGTTTGATTTAAGTAAACAAAATTTGTTCATTCCTTAAATTGAACATTTTGTGAAAATTTGAAACCATTACTATCTATTAACCATATTTCCTTCCCAGCTAACCTTCTAAATTGGAAGGATTCAAAGAGGGAGCAATCAATCACACATTCTTTTTATTATTTTTACCCAAAACCCCTTAACCTAATACTAAAATGACGTAACTTTTTATATTAAGGGTAAATTTGTTAATCGCACAATTTTAACTCTCTTCATTTCTTTCTAAACTATGAACAATAAAATTAAGAGTATCCGCATTTATTTTCTTTTCTTTTCTTTCCCATGCTAGTACTTCCTTTCCTTTCTACCATAAACTTTGGAAGAGAGTGTAAGAATGTGAACAATATATTACTAAAGCATCATTTGTGAAATCATAGCAGCATAGTTCATGTAACCAAAATGCTTTTACTCTTCAGCTTGAATCGTATCAAGATCGCGATTTAGCACGTTTTTGTATGCATGGTGGTATTGGGAGGTCAATCAACCATATTGAGCAGATCGAAAACCTTCAACGACCAATTACAATGGAGGCTGGTTCAATTGTTCTCATGGATTTGTTGTGGTTGGTTCTCTGATCCATGTATCCTTGATATTAGTTTTTATTTGAATTTAATTAGTTAGAACAAGTTCTAATTGTTATCTTTACAAATAGGTCTGACCCAACAGAAAATGATAGCGTGGAAGGACTGCGACCAAACGCCAGAGGGCCTGGATTAGTTACTTTTGGAGTGAGTGCTGTTTTTTTATAAAATTCTAAGCTGGGAGTTTTGTTACACTTATCTTTCTCTCGTATACATGATAATCACAGCCTGATCGTGTGATGGAGTTCTGCAACAATAACGATCTCCAATTGATTGTACGTGCTCATGAATGTGTAATGGACGGCTTTGAGCGTTTTGCCCAAGGACATTTGATTACCCTTTTTTCGGCTACCAATTATTGTGGTAAGATTCCCGTGTTACTGAGCCTGTTTTATAACTTGTAAGCACATGACTATGATGTATATAGGTGGCAGATTGACGGGTGGGTTGTGTAACAGGTCTAAACATCTATTTTTTGTGCTAGTTGAAACGGGTCAGGTTGATCCACTCATTTTGTGTCGTTGTTTAGCCTTTTAACAAGTAACTGATTAACAATGATTTTTTATATTTTTTTAAAGATTTGTTTAGGGAATTGTATGCATTAATATTACATTTTCGGGGACTTTCAACCCTGTTGGCCTCAAACTCTGGATCTTTGAATTAACCTTGTTCAATCTATTCTAATATTGGAAGAATTGATACGAAATAAACAAAGTTATATTGATTCAAAAGATGTGTTTGTTTACATAACTTCTATCTATATATACATAATGAAAAGGCGCCTTGAAGAGTTGTGTTGGTTCGTTGATGTCTTCTTGTGAACCATTGCATTCTTTCATTATTCGGTTATTCCATTTCCTCCTGCGGTTGTACCATTTCATCTATTTACATAATACACACATACTATATCTAAATTACATTTTTGACCCAAACTATTATAAGTTTAGTTTAACATCCAATACTCCCCTTTAAACTAAACTTGTCCAAGGTGAGTCTTCCACTTACTTGACTTGTCTTCACAGTAACTTTGTATCTTCATTGGAGTAATAAGCGAGAAGAGACTCTTCCTTCTTGTCCTTTTCTTTCACTTTGGTGCACTCATATCCAAGGTGTCCATAGTTATTACATCTATAACATCTTTTCTTGTCTCGTTCTTCTTGATGTATGTCTCTTCCTCGACTTCTTTCTCATTTGTTAAAGTTTCTTCCTCATCCTCGACCGTAGTTATGATTACCATGCCATTTTCCTTGCCAATTATTAGAACGGTTTCTTTTGCCATCAATAGCTGTAACACCCTGTTTCTGGGCCTGGAAATAAATGATTATTTAAGTAACGGGAAATAGTTTATTTGGTTTATTTGAAAATAAATAGGTAAAATGGTCACGGGTTTTATTGTGATTAATAAAATATTATTTGTTTTAAATTGTTGAACGTGACAGTAAAATAAAATATTTTATCTCGCGAGTATTTTCGGGTTCCAGACAATAGGATTAGAAGGGGGATAAAATATACACTAATTAAAAAGGGAGTTGGTTGTGAGACCGACCTATTTCTTTCTCTAACCTTCCCAAAGTTCTCATTTTTCTTCCATATGCTCTAATTATCAAATACTTTCACTAAAAACAAACACTAAGAAATCAAGGGGAACTTGTGTTTTTGGATTCAAGTTAGTATCAGATTCATATCATCACCTCTATCTTAACACCTCCATCTTCAATTTCATCAAGAGGTGAGTGATTTTATGTTTGTAAAAATGGGTTTTTGAGATATTGAGTGATTTAAGTGAAATTAAAGCTTGTTTAATTGTTATTTGATGTTATTAGATGTTTTTAGAGATTATATGAGGTGTAGGATGAGTTAGAAACTGAGTTTTGGTGAGATTGGTTCGAAAATTAGACATCAACAACGAAATTCGCAAAACTCAGTTCGTCTTGCGAACTGAGATTGCCTTGCGAAGCGAGACGAGCTTTGCGAGTTGAGTGAGTCCTGCGAAGCAAGTTGAATCTCGCGAAGCGAGTTGACTGCGAACCGAACCGAGCTCTGCGAGCCGAGTAGAGCTCTGCGAACTGAACCTAGTTCTGCGAGCCGAGATGGCTGTGCGAACCGAGTTGACTTGCGAGTTGAAAACACTGCGAATTGAGATTTTGTTTTGTAAATTTTGAAAATGCGTAAGTCTTTTCGGGGTAACGGATAGATGACAATTTCACTAACTCGGATTGGATTGAAATTCGCATGGTCACTCGGAAACGGCCTAATGATCCCGGCTCTATATTCGGGGTCATCTAGGGCCCGAAAATGGCATTTTTCGGTTTTTAAACGTCATTTCAGGATTTTCTGATTTCTTATCTGATTGAACTATTGTTTGCCTAGACTCTAGGGATTTCATGATTTGATAAATATGTTAGCATAATGGTTATGGGATGAGTTACTGATTTGTTATTAATTGTGTTTTCAGATAAGCAGAAGGAAAGTCAGTGACATTAGACTACTGAGTTCAGAGACTGGAAATATCGGTGAGTGGTAACTGTATTCTTCTGTTCAATTCCGTTGTAACAAGTTTGGTACAACGGATGGAAATTTTGGTAATTGGTTATTGACTGTTTAGTTTATTGGGTTATAGTTATTGTTGATATGTTACTTATATTTAGTATTGGCATGATTAATGTACATTATGTGATTCTTGGCCGCTGGGCATAGTTGACTATGTGAATTATTCAGAGGTCAACACTGGTTGGGTTGTTGCTATTGTTTGGCTGGCGGGGTTTCCGATACACATCCTTGATGGATGAACCCTAGTCAGTGAAGATAGTTTCAAACTATCGGTAAATCACTGTGATGGCATACCAGTGGTTTAAAGTGTTCTTGTGATGGCATACCAAGAACCGCCGATCCTCTTTGTCTGTGTTGGGTTATGTTTATTTGTTGTATGATTTGTTATCTATGAATTGAACTGTCGGATACAGTTCCATTCACTTAGCTGTGAGCTAATCCCACCGTGTTTAACATTTTGCAGGTTTTTGGGTAAGTATGGATCGGGATTAGGAACAAGATGAATGTTTGATTATGACCGCGCACACTCTGATCTTTTTTGGAAATTAGAACATGTTTTGTTGGTTATATAACACCCGATCTTTAGTAAATGGTTTGTAAGTATATAATGATAAGTGTGATGTTTTAAAATTTGTTACATTTTGGTATATGTAATATCGATAAATGTGCTTTGGAGACGCGCTTCCACCGTTTATAATATAATAAGAGTTTTTGAAAATCCGGGGTGTTATAATAGCCCTTCTTCATTCCTTGTCTCCGGTTCATCTTGACGTTTAAGACGTTATTCATAGGCTATTAATCTTCCAACGGCTTCTTCGAATGACAATTTGTCTAAATCTTGATATTGTTCAATAGTTGCTACGATCGGTGGAAACTTCTTTGGAGAGGAGTTAAGTAGTTTCCTTACTAGTACCTTATCTTTCAACGCTCCACCAAGGCCTTTATACTTGGCTTTTATACTACTTAACTTTCCTCCAAAATCACTTACTTTTTCGTTTGGTTTCATCCTTAATATCTCGAGTTCACTGCTCAATGTTTGTAGTCGTGCCTTTTGCACTAGATCGGCTCCCAAATACTTGACTTTGATCGAGTCTGTGAGTCCCTAATCACTATTATGTTAGTGATTATGAATCGTTAACAGTCGGTTAATTGTAGAGGGGGGGGGGGTTGAATACAATTAAAAACTTTTATGTTTTAATGTGTTAATTTATTTAGCAAGTTTTTAATCGTGTTTAAATAACAACAATATGAACACAAATATATATAAGTATGATAAGCAGTTCAATTGCTGATGCAATACTAGTTGAAAGATAAATTCTTTTATTGATAAAATAAACAATACAGCTTTTACAAATGGAGATGAGCAGTAGTGGACAAACACGCTAACTTGCTCACTCGCTGAGAGGAACCAATAGTGGACAAACACGCTATTAGTTCACTCGCTGGTGTTGTTCGTATCTTAGACAAACTAGTCACTGACAAACAAGTAACAATACGAACAATCGACACAAAATGGAGTACAACATACTACGCTATTTATAGACACTGAAATCCTTAATTTCCAAATCTGGAAGGACACGTGTCGCTGCTTGATTGGTGAGGTAGTTGAGATGTGATACATCATGGTCCAACATTCTGTCTTGGAAAATATCACCTTGTACCTTAAACCAATCAGATGCTTCCACGTTACTCTTTTCAAGTTACGAGGAACACGTACGGTGCCGTAATAACGCCGAATGTCAACTCCTTATTTAATGCGGCATTTAATGATGCAGTCACTGAAGTAATAGAGGCTCTCCTTACTCACTGCGAACTAATCGTGCTCTTGAAGAGTAACTTGAGCTACAGTACTTGAGTGACTTCTTTTATTCAGTAGAAGAAATAACTTAAGAAGACTTGGAGATTCTCGCTGGTAGGTGAGTATCAGCGACACACAAAGTTGAGTCTTTTATCTTGATAGGTTCTTCATCTACTAGTTGGAGAGATAGGATCAGAGACTAAAACTTTTGCAACGGCAGCTTCAACTACGATCATTTCCAAGAAGTCTTTCAGAGAGAGTATCAGTGACTTTGTATCAGCGACTAATGAGTTGAGATCAGCGACCAGTGACTCAATAGAGTCCCATACTTCTTTTGCAGTCGAGTATTAAGCAACTTGCATTAAAACATCTTGTGGCAATGTTTGAAAGATCATTGCCTTTGATGTGTTTTGCTTCTTCTCATTTGTTGTTGCTGCAAATATCATTTCCCAAAATCATATGCCTTCAATATTGTCTCCATCATAATTTCCCATGTTGTGTAGTTTGTTTCGGTCAGGTTCGGGCATTGAAGTGCTATGTTTTGCTCACGTGTTGTTGTGGATGCTTCTCCCGTTGTCATCCTTTCTTCCTTGTTTGTACCACTTAGGTTTTAATTTACCACTAAGGTTTTGATTATCACGAAGGTCTTATATGCCACTAAGGTCTTACTTTGCCACTAAGGTCTTTTATTTTGCCACGAAGGTCTTATTTGCCACGAAGGTCTTAATTGCCACGAAGGTCTTTATTTGCCACGAAGGTCTTAATTGCCACTAAGGTCTTTATTGCCACGAAGGTCTTATTTTGCTTTACTAATCTCGGTTAGTAATTTCCACAATAATTTAAAGTTGCAAATATTTTTAAAAATATTTATCAAACTTTAAAATATTTATTTAAATATTATATTTGTAATTCTTTATTGTTGGGCTTTAATTTTAAAACAACCTTTTCCTATCTATATATATTTCAAAATATATAGTAAAGAGTAAAGACTAAAGAGTTTGTTTTGCAATTAAAACCTGGTGGGTTTTCTTAGCCCAATTTGTATCTATGGCCCAACTTTCTCCTTTTTCTTTGCGTCGTATCACTTGTAACCGGTGCCCTTTCTCCTTCTCACTCGCGACTGCCGGTCTCTCTTCTCCGTTTAATCGCTGGGTCGGCCGGTTTAACCACCGTTTTTTTTTCTTTCCTTTGATCGGTGGTGGCGGTTCTTCTGAGCCGTTGGAATCCCTCAATCGTTTGGATGCGAAAAACTAGGGTTTCGCCTGATTTGGGATTCGATGTACTGGTTTGCTTTGGGGCTTATCGTCTGGACAACTTTGAACCGTCACGATGGTTCAATCAACGGGTTTTATTGCTGCGAACAGGTGTGTTCTTTCCTATTATTCACACCGTTTCAATTTCTTGATGATGCCTGATATACCCTTGTCCCTCTTTGATGCATGATGTTGTCCCTGATATGCTTTCTGTTTTGAGTCTTGATTCTCAAATTTGTGGTAATCGTGCCCTTTACTGATGATATTGATGTTCTGTGATTTCCCCTCTTTCGGTTGGTTTCTTCGTATGAAAGATTGTTGCATATTGATTTTTGGAACCTTTGATACCGGTTGAATTGATCACGATATGTGATTAATTCCTTGGTGACAAAACGGATCCAAAACTGCTTTCCTTTGTCCTTTGAACACTTGCTGTTGTTGACAATCAATTGGGTGTTCAATCTTTGCAAAAACTTTCTGACCGAAATCTTGTTGTCACGGTTTCACTCTAACAGAATTTCTGTAGGCTTGGTATATGATGAACTTGGTTAACAACCACGCTCTGATACCAATTGTTGGCCCCAAACTCTGGATCTTTGAATTAACCTTGTTCAATCTATTCTAATATTGGAAGAATTGATACGAAATAAACAAAGTTATATTGATTCAAAAGATGTGTTTGTTTACATAACTTCTATCTATATATACATAATGAAAAGACGCCTTGAAGAGTTGTGTTGGTTCGTTGATGTCTTCTTGTGAACCATTGCATCCTTTCTTTATTCGGTTATTCCTTTTCCTCCTGCGGTTGTACCCTTTCATCTATTTACATAATACACACATACTATATCTAAATTACATTTTTGACCCAAACTATTATAAGTTTAGTTTAACATCCAATAAACCCATTCTTTTTATCTAAAGATTCTTTTGGTTCATTTTGTGATGAAACATTACCGAAATTGACCCATATATTTGTGGATGGGAGAATTTGTCACATTTATTGCTAAATACTGATTTGTTCCACTGGGTGTATCCTGTAGGCACTGCAAATAATGCAGGTGCAATTTTAGTTTTGGGTAGAGATCTTGTGGTGGTTCCAAAGCTCATTCATCCACTGCCACCTGCTATTTCGTCACCCGAAACGTCCCCTGAACGCCATATAGAAGATACGTGGATGCAGGTACCATTTCGTTGTTTTAAAACCTTCATTTTCATTACTTTATGATTCAGGCATCGATGTTAACTTTAATATATTCTTCTAATGGTGTTAGGAGCTTAATGCAAATAGACGACCAACACCAACTAGGGGTCGTCCACAAGTTACAAATGATCATGGCTCTTTTGCATGGATATAATTGAAATATCTCTTTAAGATCACTCAGGCTACTTGGTGCACTCAAGAGACGTCAATAATTTGTTTAACTGTACCCCAACCTCACCGGACACCGCGTAGTTAGTAGGACATTCGAAAAGTGAAAATTTGACATCTTAAAAACCGCACCAAATGCTGGTCAGCACCCCTTTGTACATTGGCAAACGGGAGGTTTGAGCTGTTGGTAGTGTTGGCGTTCTCCCATTGGTGATGATTTTCATTGCTAGTTTTCTTTACATGAATTTTTGTTTGGTTAGGTGTATCATTGGTTTATTTTTCTTTCGGTTTTTGTTAAAAGATAGAATGCGGTTATATATGTTGGAAAGAAGGTGATGATTGTATCATAGAGAGGAAGTGGTGTTGTGTTATATGTACAATGTAACATTTGTGTGAATATATGAACCTTTGTTTCATGAAAGACTTCATTGTTCATTCTCTTTGATGAGCGAATTAATATTACCCTTGGTCGAGGGAATGTTGCAATCTCCTCTCAGTAAATAAGATTACACTTTGTTGTTTTTCTAAGCGACCCCATAGATTTAGTCGTGTGTTTGTTAAACCTGTGTTTACCTTGTGGTTTATATAATGTGTGTGGTGGCAAGTACACTAAAGAGTGGCAACAACATGAAAACCAAGCGTCATTTGTCACATCATAGCAGCATTGTTCTTGTAAACAAAGGGCTTGTTCTTCGGGTTAAAGTTGAATAATTTACAATTTTGACAGTTCACAAATGATTATAGGGCTGTTCATTGTCCAAGACCGGACCAAACCGGGTTAGGATCGAACCGATCCGAGAACCGAACAATTAGAAAAATAAAGATCGAGGGTCGGACCAACTACATATGGTTCGGTTCCACTGTGGTCCATTCGGTTCTGGTCATAAAATCGACCCGAAAAATATGCCTACCAAATATTGAAATTCATTCTATTTAATCGTTTGCAATGGAATATACAAACATTAACACGTCTAACTCGAACAATAACTTTGACATATATAATCACATGGTCAATGCACGAATACAATTTATCTACACACTACTACATTATAGTTACATATATTGACACACACAAATTTGATCGCGTATAATCAACTTATAAATTTACATAATCACTTGATAATACCTAATCTAAGATATCAATACAAATACAAAAGACAAAAAATGAAGCCATAAATATTAGCCATGTAACTGTATATTTTTAGAAATCCATAAATTTAATATAGATTTGTCGTATTATTAGAATTAAGAAGAAAAATGATATGTGCCTTTTGTGAAGAATAAAAGGGTGATTAGCAGCCACATGATATAGACAAGAGAGATGTTTACCTACTCCCTTTTCTCTTATCGGCCAATGCCCAATGGCGATTCAGCATTATGTTTGACAGCTAGCATATAGTACAAACGTTGACCATAAATAACAACGACTAAATACTACTATTGTACACTGCACACCCATTTCTTCTACATTCATCACTACTATCATCAACAATGGCTGAAATCATTGCTTCTGTTGTTGTCGAAGATGTTCTTCAGAAGCTGGCATCTGTAGCTGTGAAGAAATTTGTTCGTTCTCAAGGAATTCAGTCCGAGCTCCAGAACTTGGAGAGGACATTGTCCCAGATCCAAAAGCTGCTTAACGACGCTTCTCAGAAGGAAGTAAGTGATGAAGCTGTTAAAGGGTGGTTGAACAGCCTCCAACATTTGGCTTACGATATAGACGACATACTCGATGATATAGCAACGGAAGCTATGCACCGTGAGTTGAAAGAAGAAGAATCTGTTGCCTTCACCAGCAAGGTAAGAAAGCTCATCCCAACTTGTTGCACAAATCTCTCACTAAGTGAGAGGATGAGCAACAAGTTAGATCATATTACCAGTAAGTTTCAAGATTTAGAGAAGGAAAGAACTACTCTTGGTTTGGTTGTGAAAGATGATAGTACAAAGAATATAAATAGAAAATACCAAACCTCTTTGGTAGATGAATCCAGGATTTTTGGACGACAAGTGGAAAAAGAGGCATTAATTCACAAATTACTAGCGAAGGAAACTTGTGATGATAATTTTAGCATTGTTCCCATAGTTGGTATGGGCGGGGTTGGTAAAACAACTCTAGCTAGACTTTTGTATAATGAAAACAAAGTAGCGGATCACTTTGATCTCAAGGCGTGGGTCTGTGTTTCAGATGACTTTGATAGCTTTAGTATAAGTAAAACTATCTTTCAATCTGTAGCTGGTGAGAATAAGGAATTTGAGGGTGGCAAGAAAAATGAGTTTGAGGGTGGCAAGAAAAAGGATTTTGAGGGTGGCAAGAAAATGGAATTTGAAGATTTCAATCTACTTCAAGTAGCTCTTAAAAATCAACTTACGGGAAAACGTTTTCTGTTAGTGCTGGATGATGTATGGAGTGAAAGCTACAAGGATTGGGAAACCCTGGTGGCTCCATTTCACTCATGTGCTCCTGGAAGTAAGATCGTCATGACCACACGAAAGGAGAAATTGCTCAAAAAGCTGGGCTATAATCGTATAGACCAACTGCAAAGCTTGTCACATGACGAAGCTCTATCATTGGTTGCCTTACATGCATTAGGTGTAAATAACTTTGATTTACATCCAAAGCTGAAACAACACGGTGAAGGTATTGTGGAAAAATGTGGCGGCTTGCCTTTGGCTTTGATAGCACTTGGAAGGCTATTGAGGACCAAACAACATGAAGAAGAATATTGGAAGGAAGTGTTGAATAGTGAGATATGGAGCTTACAATATGGAGGTGGAATTGTTCCTGCCCTTAGACTAAGCTACCAAGATCTTTCTGCGTGTTTGAAGCGGCTATTTGCATATTGTTCCTTCTTCCCTAAGGACTATCTATTTGATAAGAAGGAGCTGGTTCTATTGTGGATGGCAGAAGGGTTTTTGCACCAATCAACACTAAACAAGGCAACAGAAGAACACTTTGGTCATGAATGCTTTGAAGAGTTGTTATCAAGGTCCTTTTTTCAACATGCACCAAATGACAGATCGTTGTTTGTCATGCATGACTTGATGAATGACTTGGCGACATCAGTTGCTGGTGAATTTTTTGTAAGGTTAGAAGATGATATGGAGAAGAGAAAAAAAGGGAGTGATGCATTGGAAAAGTATCGCCATATGTCATTTGTTCGTGAGGAACATGGAGCCTATAATAAGTTCAAGGCATTCGAAAGAGCTAGAAGTTTGAGAACATTCTTGGCAACGTCCGTTGGGGTGATAAGTGAGTGGCAAGGATTCTACTTATCCAATAAGATATTGGTTGACTTACTTCCCGAGCTACCATTGTTAAGGGTTCTCGATCTAAGTAATTTTCGGATAAGTGAGGTACCAGAGTCAATCGGAAGTCTGAGGCACTTAAGGTATCTTAATTTATCTCGAACTCATATCACACAACTACCAGAGAATGTCTGCAATCTCTATAATTTACAGACACTTATTCTGTTTGGCTGTCGGAGGTTGGCTAACTTACCCAACAACTTCTCAAAGCTTAGAAATCTGAGGCATTTTGACATCAGGAAAACTCGTTGTTTGATTGAAATGCCCTTAGGAATCAGTAAGTTAAAAAACCTACAGACACTCTCCAAAATCATTATTGGAGGTGAAAACAGATTTGGAAGTACGGAGCTTAAAGAATTAAAGAACCTGTGTGGGGAAATCTCTGTTGAAGGGTTGGACAAAGTGGAAAATGCAATTGACATACGAGAAGCTAATTTTTCGCAGAAGAGACTTAATTGGTTTGAGGTGAAATGGAGTGACGTGTTCGATGGTTTTCGAAAATATTTGGTTGAAAAGGAAGTCTTGGATGAGCTGAAGCCTCATCATGATACTTTGGAACAACTCAAAATAGTGTCATATGGGGGAACAGAGCTTCCAAATTGGGTTGTGGATCCCTCTTTTGTTAGGTTGACACATGTGTCAATACGTGGCTGTAAAAAGTGTGTGTGTTTGCCATCGCTTGGGCAGCTACCGTCACTTGAGGAGTTGTTTGTTGAAGGCACGGATGAGGTGAACAATGTAGGTTTGGAGTTTCTTGGTAGTGGTGTTTCATTCCCCTCACTTAAAATTCTAAGTTTTGGAGATATGAAGGGGTGGAATGTATGGTCAACCAAAGGTGCGGTTGTATTTCCATGCCTCGAGAAGCTTGTTATAAGAAGTTGTCCTAATCTGGTGGAAGTATCACTCGAAGCACTGCCTTCTCTAAGACATCTTGAAATACGTGGGTGCGATCACAGTGTGTTGACAAGTCTGGTTCAAGCAGCTTCGTCTGTCAATAAGTTGGAAATAAAATCTATTTCAGGTCTTAATGATGAGGTGTGGAGAGGTGTTGGAGAGCATCTCAGGGCAGTTGAAGAATTAAGCATCATAAAGTGTAATGAATTAAGATACGTGTGGGAATCAGAAGCAAAGGCAAGTATGGTGCTTGTGAGTTTACGGAAGTTGGAAGTATGGGGATGTGATAATCTGGTGAGTCTTGGAGAGAGAGAGGATGATGATAAGTGTGGGAGCAATCTGCTAACATCTCTTAGGATTTTAGAGATATTGGGTTGTAAAAGCATGGAGCGTTGCAGTTGTCCGGATAGCATTGAGACATTGAGTATTCAGTGGTGTCGTTCACTTACAGATATTTCCTTCTCATCGGTAGGAGGGCAGAAGCTCAAGTCACTTACAATAGAGGGATGTGAGAGATTAATGAAAAGGGAGTTGGGAGGATATGAAGGAGGAGGAGGAGACAAGAGTCAGATGCTTCTCAATAACAACAAAGGCATGCCACTGCTTCAGGATGTATACATATATGAACTGCAAAATCTGAAATTCATCCTTGAATTGAGTTGCTTCCGTCATCTCACCAGTTTGAGGATAGATAATTGTGGAAGTCTGGAGTCAATACCCGATGTCCAACTGCCGGATCTCACGTCGTTAAAAGATATGTGGATTAGAGGTTGTCCGCAAATGGACGGTTCATTCCCACGTGGGCTTTGGCCTCCCAGATTGGAATCCTTGGTGATGGGTGGGTTGAAGAAGCCCATATCAGAGTGGGGCCCACAGAACTTCCCACCCTCACTTGTTCACCTGATGTTAGATGGGGGATCGTCAGATAATGAAGTGAGTATTATTAGTGGTACTCAGTTGTCTCATCTTCTTCCATCATCTCTTACTAGACTTGAAATATGGAATTTGAAGGGATTGGAGACAATATCAATGGGACTGCAACACCTCACCTCCCTCCAACATCTTGAAATTTGGTGGTGCCCAAAGATGAAGGATCTACCAGAAATGCTGTTGCCTTCACTTCTCAGTTTGGAAATCTCTTATTGCCCAAAGCTGAAAGAAAGGTGTAGTAAAAGTAAAAGTAAAAGAGGATGGAACTACAACAACTACTGGCCCCTCATCTCCCATATCCCCAAAATCTACATTCATTTATAAATTAATTAAATGAAGGTATGGATATCTCTCTGTCTCCATATCCCCAAAATCTACATTCATTTATAAAGTAAACGTAAAAGAGGATGGAACTACAACAACTACTGGCCCCTCATCTCCCATATCCCTGAAATCGATATATACTAAAGAGTTACAATGAAGGTCAGCATCTCTCTCTGGATATCCCGTTGTCAAGTTTCTCAATTTCTACATTCAATTCAATTTCTATATTCAGTTAATCATAATATTAGATGATTACCAATTTACAAACAAACAATATGAATATGATGTTAGGTTTTTGAAACTCAAAATTATTATTCCTGCTTTATACCATCTATCCACTCTTATAAATAAAATTATTATTCTTTTTTAGTTTATTGTGCCTCCTTATAAAATATCCAGGGTAGAATTTTACTGGTGTGTGCTTTTACATGATTAATCCCATCATCCAGTTATTAAAATCCTGATATGTATACATTGGGATTTTTTATTTATTTTTTTTTTTTTTTACTTGATTGAAGTTGAAAGACAAGCAGAGTTTCCGGTCTTTAGCAACAAGTACCTTATGCAACACAGTCAGGGAATCACAAATATGACAATCTGATGAACAATTCTCCACAATTCATGAGTCAAGCTTCAAACTAGTGGCACCAATAAAGGAAAACATAACATCACTCATGTAACAACTCATTTGATCCTATCAAATATACATTTCCTTTCTGGATTGATTAATTGTTGATTTGTTAGAGTCCATTTGTTAACCTTAAGAATAGGTGGGTTGAAGAAGCCCATATCAGAGTGGGGCCCACAGAATTTCCCACCCTCACTTGTTCACCTAAGGTTATATGGGGGATCGGCAGATAATGAAGATGTGAGTAGTCAGCTGTCTAGTCTTCTTCCATCATCTCTTACTAGACTTGAGATATGGAATTTGAAGGAATTGGAAACAATATCAATGGGACTGCAACACCTCACCTCCCTCCAACATCTTGAAATTCTGCGGTGCCCAAAGGTGAAGGATCTACCAGAAATGCTGTTGCCTTCACTTCTCAGTTTGTACATCGTTATATGCCCAAAACTGGAAGAAAGGTGTAGTAAAAGAAAAAGAAAAAGAGGATGGAACTACTACCACTACTGGCCCCTCATCTCCCATATCCCCTACATCAACATATAGTAAAGAGTTACAATGAAGGTCAGCATCTCTCTCTGGATATCCCATTGTCAAGTTTCTCAATTTCTACATTCAATTCAATTTCTATATTCTTGAATTCTTGAATATGTATTAACGGGATGAGTAATAATTCTTGAATTCATTTTGATATAATGTTTGTACGTGAGAATGTACTAAAATCGATGATAGTATTTGAGAGTGTTTAATGAAACATTAATTGAAGTGTAAATTTTCATAATTATTCAAAATTATAATTAATTGTAATTACAAAAAGATATTAAAGAGTTTATTAAATAATTATTTTTTAATTAGAAATTTCAAGGGCATTTAATCATTCTTAACCTATGCTCTTAAGTCACGCAAACCCTTTTTATCATATCCTTGACTAAAGAAAATCATTACATTTGAGATTGGGTGATGATAAATACACCATGGAAGTTGATTCATACAACAACAAATATGCATTAAGCAGTTATACAGTACAACTGTTTAATGCATATTTGTGTTGTATGAATTAAATTTTGTGTTGTATTTATCAACTCCCTTTGAGATTAAGTTCAAAAGGCAAAGAATCATTTCATTCCAGATTATCAGAAAACATAAAAATATTTCAACGAGACATACAATTGTCTATTCTCATCTTTGAAGAAGTCATTAAAAGATTTTTGTGAATGCTTTCTAAGAAAATATAGATAGACGGTATGATATAACATCTCGTCAACATTAAGAAATACTGTTTGTAAACTGTAAAATATACAAACTTGTAAAAGCGAATAAACAGTAAACTGACTACCAAGTATACCTGGCAAGCGGGTCTGGTTGGTTCACGGGTCAAATGGGTCACTTTTTTATTTGGGTCGGGTTGAGTCGGGTCGAGTCAACTCGTGCTTTTCTATAATTTTTGTAATTGATTTTTGAATTTCTATTTTGGCTTACAAAATTCTAATCC